>JAXCGZ010020762.1:70000-80000 GCA_037179515.1 Halocaridina rubra
ATATATATATATATATATATATATATATATATATATATATATATATATCCCCAACGAATTCCCTGTGTGTGTAGTAAGAGGCGACTAAAAGTGGATGGGGAGAGGGGACTGCGAATCCGCCCCTTGTATTAACCTCCTGCGAGATGTCAAAGAAGAAGGGGAGTGGAGGGAAGAATAACTTCTCCTGAAACTCTAGTTTTGGGGTGTCTAAATGTGAGTTGTTGTAATACGATAGAGAGCAAAATATGTGAGATTGGATATATGATTGGTAGGAGGAGGATGGATGTATTGGCATTGTGTGAGACGAACATGAAAGGAAAAGGAGAAGTGGTATTTGGTGATGTGACAGGTATGGTGTCTGGGGTTGAAAGGGGGAGAGCGAGAGAAGGTGTGGCATTATTGCTGAGTGAATGGATGGTAAATAAGGTAGTGGAATGGAAAGAAGTGTCTTTTAGGCTGATATGGGTGAGGGCTAGAATAGGTAGGGAATGTTGGGCTTTTGGTAGTGTGTATGGGCCAATAAGTGAGAGAAGTGAGGAAGAGCGAGATGAATTCTGGAATGAGTTATCTAGGTTTGTGGATGGTCAGAGTAGACGGAATTATGTAGTTGTGTTGGGCGACTTGAATGCCAGAGTAGGTGATGGAGAGGTAGAAGGTGTTGTAGGAAAGTATGGCTTACCAGGTGGGAATGAGAGTGGCGAGAGACTGTTAGATATGTGTGTGGAGCAAGACTTGGTGATAGGTAATAGTTTTTTCAAGAAGTTAATAAATAAGTATACATGGATGAGAGTGGCAAATGGAAGAGTAAAAGAAAGAACATTGATGGATTATGTGTCGGTAGCAAAGAGCATGATTGGTAGAGTAAAAGACGAGCATGCATATAGGGGTGTGGCTGCTGGGATGTCTGATCATTTTTTGGTTGAAGCAAAAGTGGTAGTAGCAAAAGAGTGGGGAAATAGAATGGGGGATGTAGAAGGGAACTGGTGAAGGTGGAAGAGTTGAAAAAGCCAGAGAAGAGACAGGAATATCAGGACAGGTTGAAAGTGGCATATGATAGGGTGAAAGAAAGAGAAGTTGGGGAGTTAGAGGAGGAATGGAGGTTGATGAAAGAATGTTTTGTGGGATATGCAAGTGATGTGTGTGGAAAGAGGTTTGTTGGAGGTGGCATGAGGAGGGGCAACGAGTGGTGGAATGAAGGGGTGAAAATGAAGGTGGAAGAGAAAAAGAGGGCTTTTGAGGAATGGCTGCATTGTAAAAGTAGAGAGAAGTATGAAAGATATAGGGAGAAATATGTAGAAACCAAGCGGAAGGTAGAGGAGGAGAAGAGGTTGGCTAATGTTAGGTGGGGATAGGATTTTAGTAGGTCATATGAGGAGAATAAAAAGAAGTTTTGGAAAGAAATGAAGATAGTAAGGAAGGGTGGATCGAGGATGGAAGAGACAGTGAAAGATGTGAATGGACAGATGTTAAGAGGGAACGATGCAAAGAAAAGATGACCAGAGTATTTTTATTGCTTGCTGAATGTTGAGGAAGATAGAGAGGCAGCTATAGTGGCAGTGGGGGGGGAGTGTTCAAGTGGCAGTAATGGGAGATGAAAATGAGAGAGAGATTACACGAGAGGAGGTGAAAAGGGCATTGTATGAAATGAAAGCATGTAAAGCACCTGGAATGGATGGTGTGAGAGCAATGTTGAAAGAACGGTGTGTGACTGCATTGGAACGATTAGTGAGAGCTTTTAATATATGTTGTCGATGGTGCCAGCGGAATGGGTGATTGCTTGTATAGTGCCCCTATACAAAGGTAAGGGAGATGTGTATGAATGCAGTAATTTTAGGGGTGTAAGTTTGTTGAGTGTGGTAGGAAAAGTGTATGGTAGGATACTGGTTAATAGGATTAGGGATAAGACAATAAATGTGATTGTGGAAGTGTAGAATGGTATTAGGAGAGGTATAGGTTGTATAGATCAGGTTTTTATAGTTAGGCAGTTATGTGAGAAATATTTAGCAAAGGGTAAGGATGTGTATTTTGCATTTTTATATCTGGAGAAAGCGTATGATAGAGTTGATAGAGAGGCAATGTGGAATGGTTTGAGGTTATATGGAATTGATGGTAAACTGTTGCATGCAGTGAAGAGTTTGTATGAGGGCAGTAGAGCTTTTGTTAGGGCAGGGAATGAAGTGAGTGAGTGGTTTTCAGTGAGTGTGGGACTGAGACAGGGATGTGTGATGTCACCATGGCTGTTCAATTTGTATATAGATAGAGTCGTAAGAGAGGTGAATGAGCGAGTGCATGGTCAAGGTTTGAAAATGGTAGATGGGGATGATAACGAGTGGGAGCTGAATCAGTTGCTGTTTGCAGATGATACTGTGGTGGTGACAGATTCAGAGGAGAAGCTGTGTCAGTTAGTGTCAGAATTTGGAATGGTGTGTGAGAGAATGAAGTTGTGAGTGAATGTGGAAAAGAGTAAGGTTGTAAGGTATACAAGAAATGAGGATGGTGCTGGATTGAATGTTATGTTAAATGGAGAGACACTTGAGGAAGTTGATCAGCTTAAGTATTTAGGCTCAGTTATAGCTACAAATGGTGGATTGGAAGCAGATGTGTGTCACAGAGTGAATGAAGGATGTAAAGTGTTAGGTGCGTTGAAAGGAGTGATGAAGAATAGATAGTTGGAAATGAATGTTAAGAAAGTTTTGTATGAGAAAGTGGTTGTGCCAACCAGTATCTATCCTTCATCTTGGAAGCATGCTCTAGTTGAACCTGTTCCAAAGAAGGGTGACCGCTGTATTCCTTCTAACTACCGACCTATTGCCCTAACCTCCTCTATTGCTAAAGTTTTCGAAACTTTGCTCAATGCTCACTTCTTGAAATGCCTTGAATGTAACTCACTTATCTCCGATCACCAGTATGGCTGCCGCAAGGCAAGATCCACTGATGATCCCCTGTCCTATCTTACTCATGTATATAGATATCATATATAACCTTCATCCGCTAACAACTAGATAATCATATGGTAATGTACAAAGCTGTACAAAACTTTATGAATTCTATTGAATTTTCCGACTTATTACATAGTTTCAACAATTATGAAAAAGTTATTGTAAGAATTTTGGAAAAGTTATATAAGAAAATTGCAAATGCAAAAACAGCGGTAATATTCAACAAAATATGTATACAAGAAAATTTACTGCCAATATATATATATATATATATATATATATATATTGACAGTAAATTTTCTTGTATACATATTTTGTTGAATATTACCGCTGTTTTTGCATTTGCAATTTTCTTATATAACTTTTCCAAAATTCTTACAATAACTTTTTCATTATTGTTGAGACTATGTAATAAGTCGGAAAATTCAATAGAATTCATAAAGTTTTATACAGCTTTGTACATTATCATATGATTATCTAGTTGTTAGCGGATGGAGGTTATATATGATATCTAATATCCACCTTTAGTTTATATTCACCAGAAAGATTTAGTATCTCTGCGAAGTTTCCAGAGTTGCTGGAGGATGGACCCCAAGCATCCTTATCCCTGGCCTCTGCTCTTTACTTTTAGAGTTGGCAAAGTAATACAATTTGGCGTTTGCACATTCATAGAAGGATCTAACTTATATATGTAGAGAGCTTCTAGAATTTGCAGACGTCGAGCATGTTTTTCTGTATGTAGTATCATCGTATTTTCCTCCAACATTGTACGTGTGATGGAAGTCTGGTGTTTATTCATCATATGATATTTGGGGGCGCCTTCTTGCAAGTGAAATGTTAGTCTGTTTGTTAATTTAGTTGTTTTTATACCAATGTAAGACGATTGAAGACTGCAGTCTTCATTTGGGCATGTATATTGGTAGACTACATGACTTTGTTGGAAAAGACTTTCGTTAGTTGTGGGTTTGTTTCTTAATATAAGCTCTCTCGTCCTTTTTGTTTTGTAATTTATATGGAACTCCACTATAGCAGATATAAACTATATGGTCTGTTTCCTTTTAACCTTCTGTGGTGTAGTTGGTAGTGCCTTGGTTTAGTAATTATAAGTCCTAGGTTAGAGTCCCGGTCGGGGTAAAAATGATTCTTGTTTTCACATATGTAATGTGCTTTTTTGGTTATTGTTGCTCCCGAATGAGATTGGGTGTTGTATGAAAATGCGAAAACGAAACCACGAGTAAGGTTGGGGAAACTGTAATATGAGCATAGTGGCATTCAGATAGAATGCGTTCATTCTTACTATAGCAGATATAAGCTAAAAGGTGTGTTTCTTTTTAACCTTCTGTTGTATAGTTGGTAGCGCCTTGGCTTAGTAATTATAAGTCCTAGGTTCAAGTCCCGGTCGGGGTAAAAATGATTAATGTTTTCACATAAGTAATGTGCTTATTTGGTTTTTGTTGGTCCCGAATGAGATTGGGAGTTGAATTAAATGCGAAAACGAAACCACGAGTGAGGTTGGGGAAACTGTAATATGAACATAGTGGCATTCAGATAGAATGCGTTCATTCGTACTTTAGCAGATATAAGCTATAAGCTCTGTTTCCTTTTAACCCTCTGTGGTGTAGTTGGTAGAGCCTTGGTTTAGTAATTATAAGTCCTAGGTTCAAGTTCCAGTGGGGGTAAAAATTATTCATGTTTTCACATATGTAATGTGCTTATTTGGTTATTGTTGGTCCCAAACGAGATTGGGAGTTGAATTAAATGCGAAAATGAAACCACAAGTGAGGTTAGGGAAACTGTAATATGAACATACTAGCATTCAGATAGAATGCGTTCATTCCTACCATAGTAGATATAAGCTATAAGGTTTGTTTCCTTTTAACCTTTTGTGGTGTAGTTGGTAAAGCCTTGGCTTAGAAATTGTTAATCCTAGGTTCAAGTCCCAGTCGGGGTAAAAAATTATTTATTTTTTCACATATGTAATGTGCTTATTTATATATATATATATATATATATATATATATATATATATATATATATATATATATATATATATATATATATATATATATATATGTATATGTATATATATATATATATATATATATATATATATATATATATATATATATATATATATATATATATATATATATATATATATATATATATATATATATATATATATATATATATATATATATATATATATATATATATATATATATATATATATATATATATATATATATATATATATATATATATATATATATATATATATATATATATATATATATATATATATATATATATATATATATATATATATATATATATATATATATATATATATATATATATATATATATATATATATATATATATATATATATATATATATATATATATATATATATATATATATATATATATATATATATATATATATATATATATATATATATATATATATATATATATATATATATATGATTAGTAGGTTGGCGATGGCACCAGCCGCCCGTTGAAAGACTATGACTGAAGGTATTAGGATGCAACTAATACTGGTCCAGACAGTTCTAGGTTGAGTCTTCCTTCAGGATGGTTCTTTCCTTATGCATGCATCGACACTGAATATTCTGGCGTATTCATTACACATCCCTTGCTATTCCATAACATTTGACAAGTCACAACATTCCCAAGACTACTTTCTTTTTCCTCACAATTGTTATTATTTATGGAAGGTCCACAGCAAATGGCTCCCAGTACCCGGCATAGAGTGGTGCTAAGAATCTCCGGGGATCGTGTTGACTCCACTGTTGGCTTTAGGGCAGACACGCCTGTTGGTAGTAATGGTTCTGCCCTTAACCTTGCACCTCCCAATAGATCAGCTTCTTTCACTCTTCACTATTCTAACATTTGTGGGATGAACTTTAATCTTTCATATTTGGAACAGCACTTGTGCACTTTCCTCCCTAACCTCCTCCTTGTATCTGAAACCCAGCTGTCTATACATGCCTCCACTGACCCACTTTAAAAATCTCACTATTATCTGTTTACTCGTTTTCGTTGCAAAGGTGTTGTCTGAGCATACTGCAACACTAACACTCCTACTGCGAGGCTCATGGACCTTGAATCTCCTGACTTTGATGTTCTCTGGCTAAAAGTCTATCACTCCACTACCACTATCTTCCTTTGCCTTTGCTACTGTTCTCCAAACTCCACCGATTTTGTGTCTTTCTTTGAATATCTGTCCTCGTGCCGTGAGTCCTTGCTATCTTCTCACCCACATGCTGAAGTTCTCTACATTGGAGACTTCAGTGTACACCACAGTGAGGGGCTTCATTCTTCTCACACTGATGTGGAGGAAGCGAAGTCCTTGCTTTCTCTATTACTCATGATCTGGAGCAAATTATCAAACATTCTACTCGCGTTCCTGATTGTCACGAACATGCTGCAAACACTCTTGACCTATTTTTTTCTTCTTACCCTTCAAACTACTCTTATTCTGTGCTTTCCCCTCTTGGTAAATCTGACCATTCTATGATCTCAGTCTCTTCCATTTTCGCTCCCCCACCACCAATCCCTCCTACTCAGCGCCGCCTTTGGCACTTTGAGCGTACTAAACATGAAAATTTGTGTAGCTTTCTCTTTGACTTCCCATGAGATGACTACTGCTTTCGGTCGCGCAACCCTGATCAGGTAGCTCTAAAAGTTGCTGAGATCATGACCTCGGCAATGGAGGCGTACATCCCCTCTTCTACAAAAATGTGCCCGCTCCATGGCTATCCAGGCTAGGAATCAGGCTCACCAATCTTACCTAGCCTCTCCTTCCGATTAAGCTCGCTCTGCTTTTATTATAGCTAGGAATCGCTGCACTGCTCAGATTCGAAGGTCTAAGGCTTTCTTTATAAGAAGGAAAGGTGATGACCTTAACTCCTCTCCCACTGACAAATGTTTCTGGTCCTTAGCCAAAAACCTCTCAAAAAACTTCTGTAACTCAAGCCTTCCCCCTCTCATTCGTTCTGATGGTTCTATAGCTTGCTCTCCCACTGACAAAGCCACTATCTTTGGCTCTCATTTTTCTGCCAACTCTTCTATCAACGATTCCAGTGCACCTGTTCCTCAGTCTTTACCCCTCTCTAACCCTATGCCCTCCCTTTTCCTTTTTGAACACAAAGTTCATAAGGTTCTTCTCTCGCTAAAGACGAACAAAGCATCTGGTCCTGATGGTATCCCTGCAAGGTTCCTTAAGGAATTTGCAGATGAACTGGCTCCCGTGTTTTGCCGTCTTTTTTTGCCTCATTCTGTCAACCAGTATCTATCCTTCATCTTGGAAGCATGCTCTAGTTCAACCTGTTCCTAAGAAGGGTGACTGCTCTATTCCTTCTAACTACCGACCTATTGCTCTAACCTCCTCTATTGCTAAAGATTTTGAAACTTTGCTCAATTCTCACTTCTTAAAACGTCTTGAATCTAACTCACTTATCTCCGATCACCAGTATGGCTTCCGCAAGGCAAGATCCACTGGTGATCTCCTGTCCTATCTTACTCATGTATGATTATCTTCTGTGAAGAACTATGGGGAATCCTTTGTCATTGCCCTTGATATGGCTAAGGATTTTGATAGAGTCTGGCCCAGGCTGTGTTGGCCAAACTCCCTTCCTATGGCTTTACCCATTCTTTCTGTTCTCCGATTTCCAGTTTTCTTACTGACCGTTCTATATCTGTAGTTGTTGATGGCACGATATCTAGCCCTCTCTCTGTTACCAGTGGTGTTCCAAAGGGCTCTGTTCTTTCACCTACTCTCTTCCTTCTCTTCATCAATGATCTTCTACAATCCCCATCTTCCTCTCTTCTTCATGCCTTTGCTGATGATTCAACCCTTCACTTTTCCTCGACCTTTTCTTCACAACCTTCATTGTTACTCGTAATCAATCTCGTATCACTCTTTCTTCTAGTCTTAGCTCCGATTTGCAGAGAGTATCTGAGTGGGGAACTCAAATTTTAGTTAAATTCAATGCCTCCAAGACACAGTTTCTGGCTATCTCTTTATCTTCTTCTCCTTCTGATAACCCTATTGTCTTCAAAACTAATGAAATTTACCCTCTTAACTCTATCAACATATTAGGAATCCATATAGCCTCTAACTTGTCTTAGAGGAATCACATAATCCAAATTTCTAAATCTTCATCCAAAAAATTGGGGGTTTTGTTTCGTTTTCGTCATTACTTTTCCTCTTTGAAGTTACTTAAAATTTACAAAGGTCTTATACGCCCCTGCTTAGAGTATCACTTACACATCTGGGGTGCTTCCTCCTTTACTTATCTTCTTGATAGGGTTGAATCTAAGGCAGTCAGACACTTCTAACCTGGATTCTCTCTCTCTTTGCCGTAAGGTATCTTTCCTTTCGCATTTCTATCGCTACTACTTCCATCGCTGCTCTGATGAGTTGGCGAGTTGCATCCCTCTTCCACTGCCAAGGCCGCGTAATATTCGCCATGCGGCTTCATCTCACAGGTACTGTGTGGAGATCTGTAGCTCGCGGATTGGTTGGTGCAGTGACTGCTTTTTCCCATCTACCTCCAGACTCTGGAACTCCCTTCCTCTTTCTGTCTTTCCTGATTCTTATGACCTTTCATCCTTCAAAAAGCAGATCTATCGTCATCTCAGATCCTAGTCCTCCATATATCTGGGTCATCTGTACTTTGACTGTTTTTTTCTGTCTGTCGTTTTCCTTTGTGGGACATTACCTCATCTCTGCCTTGTCCTTAACCTTTTTCTTTTCCTTCGTCTAGAATTTTCTCGTGCCCTGGCCTTTATTGATGAGAGCAGTTTCTGCCTGTCCTCGGTGTCACACTCATAAAAAAAAAATAAATAAATCAATCAATATATATATATATATATATATATATATATATATATATATATATATATATATATATATATATATATATATATATATATATATATATATATATATATATATATATATATATATATATATATATATATATATATATATATATATATATATATATATATATATATATATATATATATATATATATATATATATATATATATATATATAGGTACATAATGTTGTCATACTCAGTTGAGCCACTGCAACAAAGAGAGTAACGTCAAAACTAACCCTTCTCCATTCAGACACTGAGTGTCTTATTCTGACCCTCTGTTCCTTCCCTTCTAAGTACGTTTTTATCCATTCCAAGAAATTTTTTTTTATATGAATGTGACGCCTGGACAGGCCAAAAAATAATAAAATAAACAGCCCTCATTGGGCCTGGGCACGAAGAATACATAAAGTAAAGAGAAACAGAGATGGAGAGTGTAATGACTTGTCAGATGTGAATGGATAATAAAAGATGTGTAATGAATATCCAAGAATATTCGGTGTTGGTGTAGGCAAAGAATATGAACCGTTACTTAAGGAAGAATTAACATCGAAACTGTCCTGGACAGACCTATTAAAGTTCAAAAACCTTCAGCTGTAGTATCACAACGGGCGGCTGGTGCCATGAGCCAACCTACTACATGGCGAATTACACTATTCTCGCCATTACTTGCAGCTTCTAAATGTCTCCCATATGGGACTTTACCAAATATCTTATGAAAATTTAATAAATACGCAATCCGCCCAGCCCTCTCTTTCATAAAATTCTAAGTTTATTACTGTTAATTTGGTTTCTATGAAGACATGTTGCCTCACTGACAAAGCGTTGAAGGATTCCGAGTGCAGGGAGATGTGTTGTTTAGTAGTTTCTCCATAACTTCGCGAACTATGCAGATCAAGGAAACAGTCCTATGGATTAGAGCTGTATCCCTCCTTCCAATTTTGAAAATAGGTACATCGTTCACTTGTTTCCAGAATCTTGGAATCTCCCCAGATTCCAGAAATTTTTCAAATATGATGCATAGCACCAATGATATTGGCTTAGTTCATTTCTTAAATGCATAAAGGGATATATCATGAAAACCTGTAGCTTATGACATCTAAATCCATCGACGCTTTGCATACGTTTGTTGTGGCTGAACTC
>JAXCGZ010020762.1:85000-97500 GCA_037179515.1 Halocaridina rubra
GCCGGGAGGATGGGCTGTGGTACTCCAGCAGTGCCATCTGAATGGTCGATAGCCCCCTCGTCATTGTCCATAGAGCAAAGTAATCCCCTTATTGTTTTCTTTCTTTGATGTCGGCTACCCCCCAATTAAAGGGGGAAGCAGCCAAGGTAGATAGAATAGATATATATATATATATATATATATATATATATATTCTTGTATAACTTTTGCAAAGTTCTTACAATACCTTTTTCTTTATTGTCGGAAAATAAATGGATTCATAGCATTTCGTACAGCTTCGTACGTTATCAAATGATTATCTAGTTGGTAGTGGATGGAGGTTTTATATGATATCTAATATCCACCTTTAGTTTATAGTCTTCAGAAAGATTCAGTATCTCTACGAAGTTTCCAAAGTTACTGGGGGATGTACCTCAAGCATCCTTATCTCTGGCCTCTGCTCTTTACTTACAGAGTTGGCAGAGTAATACAAATTGGCGTTTTGCACATTCATAGCAGGATCTAACTTATGTGTGTGGAGATCTTCAAGAATTTGCAGGCGTCGAAAATATTTTTCTGTATGTAGTATCTTCGTATTTTCCTCCAACAATTTACATAAGAACATAAGAACATAAGAATAGAGGACACTGCAACATGCCTACTGGCACACACGAGGCAGCTCCATTTTTGAATTGTATTTTCAGCATGTCTAACCTATTCTATTCTACTCTACTTATTTATTCTATTTTTCTTTTTATGATTTTTCTAATAAGCACTAACCTATTCATACCCACCCTACCTCTGTCATATGTCTATCTAATCTACATTTGAAGGTGTCTAAGGTATTGGCATTTACTATCCTACTAGGAAGCTTGTTCCATGCATCAGCTACTCTATTACCAAACCAATTTTTACCAGTTTCCCTTCTGAACCTAAATTTATCAAGCTTAAATCCATTATTACGAGTTCTGGTTTGATCATGAATTTTTAAAACTTTATTAATATCTCCCTTGTTAATCCCTTTAAACCATTTATACACTTCAATCATATCCCCCCTAACTCTTCGCCTCTCTAGAGAATGTAGACCAAGTTTCCTCAATCTGTCCTCATATGGTAGATTTCTGATATTGTGTATCATCTTGGTCATTCTTCGCTGCACTCTCTCCAAGGATTCAATTTCCATTCTATAATAGGGTGACCAGAATTGCACAGCATAATCTAAATGGGGCCTAACTAATGCAAGATAGAGCTGCAAAATAAATTTTTCCATCCTATTGCTAACGCTTCTTGAGATAAATCCTAAAATTCTGTTTGCTTTATTTCTGACTGCTGTGCATTGCTCTCTTGGCTTAAGACTACTACTCACAAGAACTCCCAAATCCCTTTCACACTGAGAACTCATGATTTCATGGCTATTTAGCTTATAACTAGTATTGTCTTTTATAGTACCCATTTTAACTACTTTACATTTTTCAACATTAAATTCCATTTGCCATTTGTCCAACCATTCAGATAATCTATTTAAATCTTCCTGTAAAGCATGAATGTCTTCTTTTCCATTTATAGTTCTACCTATTTTAGTGTCGTCTGCGAATTTACTTAGGTTACTACTGATATCCAAATCCAGATAATTTAGATATACAATGAATAATAGGGGACCCAGTACCGAGCCTTGTGGTACCCCGCTAGTAACAGTGCCCCACTCTGATTTCTCTCCATTTATGCAAACCCTCTGTTTTCTGTCTTTTAACCATTGTTTGATCCATCTGAGAACAGCTCCTCCTATACCATGAGCTTCCAGCTTTTTAACTAATCTTTTGTGAGGAACTCTATCAAAAGCTTTGCTAAAATCTAGATATATTGTATCATATTCTTTGCCACAATCTACTGCCTCGTAAACTTCTGAATAAAAAGACAGTAAGTTTGTAAGGCACGAAAAACCCTTAAGAAACCCGTGTTGTGAAAGTTTTATCAGTCTGTGTAATTCTAGATGTGCCCTTATTTTATTTGCAATTATGGATTCTAGAATCTTACCCACTGTTGACGTTAAACTTACCGGCCTATAATTATTCTTTTTAACTCGTTCTCCTTTTTTAAATATTGGTACCACATCTGCCAATTTCCTCTCCATGGGTACCGATCCTAATTTTATTGAATTATTAAATAATGCAGTTAGTGGACAACTAAGCTCCTCCTTGCATTCCTTTAATATTCTAGCATATATTCCATCAGGTCCCGGAGATTTATGAGCCTTTAATTTATCTATTTCTTTTATTACCTCCTCTCTCGTAATATTTATTGAAGTAAGTATATTATCGGGACTGTCTCTGTAAATGGATTCTACTTCCGGAATATTTTCCAAGTTTTCATTGGTAAATACAGATAAGAAATAATCATTTAAATATTTAAGCAGTTTAGTTCCTGGGTTCAGTTTAGTTCCTGGGTTCAGTTTAGTTCCTGGGTTCAGTTTAGTTCCTGGGTTCAGTTTAGTTCCTGGGTTCATCCAGTGAGGACGTGCTTCCAGTAGCTCTAGTCTTGACCATACTTAGTACAATGGAGAGTGGTGGTGTTCTTTGTGCTGGTGGTGTTAGTGGTAGTGGTGTTGGTGGTGGTGTCGTTGTTGGTGCTGTTTGTGGCTGTGCTGGGGATTTGTCTTCGTCTGACGCAAGCAAACTCATTTTTAATTTAAGAAATGAGTTGGCCGCAGTCAGGCAGGAGGTCAGATCCTTAGCTGAGGAGAACAGGGATCTGAGAGGTAAATTAGAGGTGTTAACCAGGAAGGGACAATTGAATAATGAAGACGACTGGAAAGTTGTGAATAAGGGTTCAACGAAGATGGTTCTTAAGAAAAATGATACTTTTAGACTACAGGTTGCTAATTCATTTAGTTCACTTAGAGATGAATGTGACAGTGGCGGCAGTAATTCTTCAGGAACCATAGAGTCAGATAGGTGTACTAGCGATTGTAAAAATGGAAGTGGGAAAAGCTCTCAGGTCAAGAGCCTAGGTAAGTCTCCCAAGGTCGGAGTAACCCATCCTCCGGATAAGTCTCGTTCTTTGGTAATTGTAGGGGATTCACTATGCAGATATGTTAGAGGAAAATATTTTTTTTCCCTGGAGCAGGCATGCAGAAGGTGGGTGAGTCAGTAAATAGCTGGATTGAGAAAAAAGATGATGTTTGTTTGATAGCTGGGGGAAATGACGTGCAGGATGGTAGAAGTGAAGAGCTGATTAGGTTGTATAGACAAGCCCTGGATAAGATCAGGAAAAAGGGTGCAGTTCCTGTGATGTGTGGTATTCTCCCTAGGCTTAGCCAAAGTTCAGAGTGGTGGTCTCGAGCTATAGGAGTAAATTCTAGGATGAAAGTCTTCTGTCGGGAGAATAATATAGGTTTTATAGATGGGTGGGATCACTTCACTAGTCGTAAGCATATATATGCAAGGGATGGAGTGCATCTTTCTAATTCAGGTGTCTCGGTATTGGCTGGTATGATAGACAGAGAGGTAGGGGGGTTTTGTTAGACACAAATAATGAAATGAATAATACTTGTGCAGAGAAATTAGTCATCAAGGATTCAGTAAATAGTGGGTCAAATAACTGGGAGTCTAAGGATAAGAACCATTTGTTACAGAGAACAAATATTAACAAAAAGAATAGCCACAAGAAGGGTAAAGCTAGAGAAAGTTTAAAAGTATATTATACAAATAGCCGTAGTTTAGGTAACAAGATAGAAGAACTGAGAGCCATAGTATGTAGTGAGAGACCGGATATAATATGCATTAGTGAAAGTTGGATTAATTTAGAAAGCAAACACCTTAAAGCTGAGTACATAATTACAGGATATAAACTTTATAATGCTGATCGTAGTGCAGATAGAAGAGGGGGAGGGGTAATTATGTATATTAAAGATAGCCTCAGAAGCTGCATTAAGTCTGGAATTAAGACAAATCTAAATTCAGAAACCTTATGGGTTGAAATTAAAAATAATATAGAAATTCTAGTTGTAGGAGTAGTCTACAGACCACCTGATCTAGACGATATGGAGTCGCAAGTTATATACGATGAAATTTCTAAAGTGACCAGGTCAAATAGAGTTTGCATTGTAGGCGATTTTAATTTTAGACATATTAACTGGGAAACCATAACAGGTGATAGTAGCTCTAAGGAGTTTTTGGAAGTAGTAGAAGACAATTTCCTTTCTCAGCATGTACTTGAAGCAACACGGGGGGTGAATACACTAGATTTAGTTCTTAGTAATAGAGAGAATATGGTTACAAATTTAGAAGTTGGTGAAAAATTGGGCAACAGTGACCATGATTCCATTAGATTTAACATAATTTTCAAGGAAACTATAAAGGAAAATAAGAATATTGTTCCAAACTTTAGAGCAAGAAATTTTGAAGGCTTAAAAACTAAATTATCTAATGAGGTATGGGAAAGGATTTCTGGGGTACAGATGTGGGTAGTTAATCCAGCAGGTCAGGTCACAGGTAGTGGATTACCCCAAAATTTGAGTACCACATGCCAAGGATTATCACAAGATAAGATCAATACATTAAATTCTCTCACAGGAAAGAACAGCAGTCCGTCAGTTAATATAAATTTGGATGAGGAATATAACAATTTTGTCATGACTCTTAAGAATAGTCAGAGAGACTATATTCCCATGAAACATTGCAGATCAAGAAAAAATGACCCTAAATGGATGAACAATAGAATAAAGAATCTTATAGGTATTAAAAGAGGAATATACAGGAAACTAAAAAGAGGTGAAGAGCAGGTGAGGCAGCAATATATACAGTTAAACAGGGAAGTTAAAAAGATAGTTAGAGAGTCGAAAAGAAAATACGAAGTTAGAATAGCAGGAGAAGCTAAAGAAAATCCTAATGGGTTTTATCAACAGTATCAAACAAAATTTAAGGAAAAAGTCGGACCAATTGAAGTAGCCAATGGCCATATCACAGATGACGATAAAGTGATGTGTACATGTTTAAATGATTATTTCTTATCTGTATTTACAAATGAAAACTTGGAAAATATTCCGGAAGTAGAATCCATTTACAGAGACAGTCCCGATAATATGCTTAGTTCAATAAATATTACGAGAGAGGAGGTAATAAAAGAAATAGATAAATTAAAGGCTCATAAATCTCCGGGACCTGATGGAATATATGCTAGAATATTAAAGGAAAGCAAGGAAAGAGCTTAGTTGTCCTCTAACTGCATTATTTAATAATTCAATAAAATTAGGATCGGTACCCATGGAGTGGAAATTGGCAGATGTGGTACCAATATTTAAAAAAGGAGAACGTGTTAAAAAGAATAATTATAGGCCGGTAAGTTTAACGTCAACAGTGGGTAAGATTCTAGAATCCATAATTGCAAATAAAATAAGGGCACATCTAGAATTACACAGACTGATAAAACTTTCACAACACGGGTTTCTTAAGGGTTTTTCGTGCCTTACAAACTTACTGTCTTTTTATTCAGAAGTTTACGAGGCAGTAGATTGTGGCAAAGAATATGATACAATATATCTAGATTTTAGCAAAGCTTTTGATAGAGTTCCTCACAAAAGATTAGTTAAAAAGCTGGAAGCTCATGGTATAGGAGGAGCTGTTCTCAGATGGATCAAACAATGGTTAAAAGACAGAAAACAGAGGGTTTGCATAAATGGAGAGAAATCAGAGTGGGGCTCGGTTACTAGCGGGGTACCACAAGGCTCGGTACTGGGTCCCCTATTATTCATCGTATATCTAAATGATCTGGATTCGGATATCAGTAGTAACCTAAGTAAATTCGCAGACGACACTAAAATAGGTAGAACTATAAATGGAAAAGAAGACATTCATGCTTTACAGGAAGATCTAAATAGATTATCTGAATGGTCGGACAAATGGCAAATGGAATTTAATGTTGAAAAATGCAAAGTAGTTAAAATGGGTACTATAAAAGACAGTACTAGTTATAAGCTAAATAACCATGAAATCATGAGTTCTCAGTGTGAAAGGGATTTGGGAGTTCTTGTGAGTAGTAGTCTTAAGCCAAGAGAGCAATGCACAGCAGTCAGAAATAAAGCAAACAGAATTTTAGGATTTATTTCAAGAAACATTAGCAATAGGACGGAAAAAGTTATTTTGCAGCTCTATCTTGCATTAGTTAGGCCCCATTTAGATTATGCTGTGCAATTCTGGTCACCCTATTATAGAATGGAAATTGAATCCTTGGAGAGAGTGCAGCAAAGAATGACCAAGATGATACACAATATCAGAAATCTACCATATGAGGACAGATTGAGGAAACTTGGTCTACATTCTCTAGAGAGGCGAAGAGTTAGGGGGGATATGATTGAAGTGTATAAATGGTTTAAAGGGATTAACAAGGGAGATATTAATAAAGTTTTAAAAATTCATGATCAAACCAGAACTCGTAATAATGGATTTAAGCTTGATAAATTTAGGTTCAGAAGGGAAATTGGTAAAAATTGGTTTGGTAATAGAGTAGCAGATGCATGGAACAAGCTTCCTAGTATGATAGTAAATGCCAATACCTTAGACACCTTCAAATGTAGATTAGATAGACATATGACAGAGGTAGGGTGAGTATGAATAGGTTAGTGCTTATTAGAAAAATCATAAAAAGAAAAATAGAATAAATAAGTAGAGTAGAATAGAATAGGTTAGACATGCTGAAAATACAATTCAAAAATGGAGCTGCGTCGTGTGATTACCTAATTGTAATTACCTAATTGTGTTTACGGGAAAGAGCCCAAAGCTCGTATCTTCCCGTCTCCTGATCGCTTCCATTTTATACTTAGTGATACTTATCATACCTGTCCTTAAAACTATGGATTGAGATAGCATTAACTACCTCCTCGCTTAGCCAATTCCAATTATCGACTACTCTTACACTGAAAAAGTATTTCCTTACATCCTGCAAAGAAGTTTTCTTACGAAGCTTCAAACTATGACCTCTAGTTCTAGAGCCAACCATATCAAAATATCGATCCCTATCCACTCTATCATAACCATGAAGGAATTTAAAGACTGTCACCATATACCCCCTCACTCTTCTAGCTTCGAGTGATGGTAAGTCTAATTCCCTCAGCCTCTCATCATAACTGAGATTGCGTATTTCTGGCACCAGTTTCGTGGCATGTCTTTGAACTTTTTCAAGCTTAGCTATGTGCTTTTTCAAGTGCGGATTCCAAAAGGGGGCTGCATATTCGAGTTTTGGCCTCACATAGGTTACATAAATATTTCTGAACATTTCCTTGTCCATGTGCCTGAAGGCTACCCTTACATTTGATAAGAATGCATATGCTGCCCTTACTATGCCATTTATATGTATTTCTGGAGACAAATCTGCCAGTATGTTTACTCCTAGATCTCTCTCATTTTCTGTCTCTCGAAGTTGTACTCCAGCCACCGAGTAGTCAAGCTTGGGCCTTCTTGCACTTGTACCCATTCTCATTACCTTACATTTTGAAGTATTAAATTTCATTGGCCACTTTTCTGACCACTCATGCAGATTATTTAGATCCTCCTGAAGTTCTCTACCATTGTTCTCGTTTTTTTTCTTTCTTCACAATCTTTGCGTCATCTGCAAACATATTCATGAATGAATTTACACACTCTGGTAGGTCATTTACATATACAAGGAACAAAAGTAACCCTAAAACTGAAACCTGTGGAACTCCACTACTAACTCTTCTCCATTCAGACACTGAGTGTCTTACTCTAACCCTCTGTTCCCTTCCTTATAAGTAAGTTTTTATCCATTCCAAAACATTTCCACCTATTCTAGCCATTGATTGCAGCTTCCTAATAAGTCTCCCATGTGGAACAGTGTCAAACGCTTTCTGGAAGTCTAGGAATATGCAATCTGCCCAGCCCTCTCTTTCCTGTAAGATTTGGCTTACCTCATCATAAAATTCTAATAAGTTTGTTACTGTTGATCTACCTTCTCTGAAGCCATGTTGCCTCACTGACAAAAAGTTGAAGGATTCCAAGTGAAGAGAGATATGTTTCCTTAGTAGTTTCTCCATAAGTTTGCAAACTATGCTGGTCAAGGAAACTGGTCTATAGTTCAGAGCCGTATCCCTCCTTCCCTTTTTGAAGATAGGTATCACATTTGCTTGTTTCCAGCATCTTGGAATCTCCCCCGACTCCAGTGACTCCTTAAATATGATACTTAGTGCCAGTAGGCATGTTGCAGTGTCCTCTATTCTTATGTTCTTATGTTCTTTATCGTCATCTGTGATATGGCCATTGGCTACTTCAATTGGTCCGACTTTTTCCTTAAATTTTGTTTGATAATGTTGATAAAACCCTTTAGGATTTTCTTTAGCTTCTCCTGCTATTCTAACTTCGTATTTTCTTTTCGACTCTCTAACTATCTTTTTAACTTCCCTGTTTAACTGTATATATTGCTGCCTCACACGCTCTTCACCTCTTTTTAGTTTCCTGTATATTCCTCTTTTAATACCTATAAGATTCTTTATTCTATTGTTCATCCATTTAAGGTCATTTTTTCTTGATCTGCAATGTTTCATGGGAATATAGTCTCTCTGACTATTCTTAAGAGTCATGACAAAATTGTTATATTCCTCATCCAAATTTATATTAACTGACGGACTGCTGTTCTTTCCTGTGAGAGAATTTAATGTATTGATCTTATCTTGTGATAATCCTTGGCATGTGGTACTCAAATTTCGGGGTAATCCGCTACCTGTGACCTGACCTGCTGGATTAACTACCCACATCTGTACCCCAGAAATCCCTTCCCATACCTCATTAGATAATTTAGTTTTTAAGCCCTCAAAATCTCCTGCTCTAAAGTTTGGAACAATATTCTTATTTTCCTTTATAGTTTCCTTGAAAATTATGTTAAATCTAATAGAGCATGTGAGGCAGCAATATATACAGTTAAACAGGGAAGTTAAAAAGATAGTTAGAGAGTCGAAAAGAAAATACGAAGTTAGAATAGCAGGAGAAGCTAAAGAAAATCCTAAAGGGTTTTATCAACATTATCAAACAATCATGGTCACTGTTGCCCAATTTTTCACCAACTTCTAAATTTGTAACCATATTCTCCCTATTACTAAGAACTAAATCTAGTGTATTCACCCCCCGTGTTGCTTCAAGTACATGCTGAGAAAGGAAATTGTCTTCTACTACTTCCAAAAACTCCTTAGAGCTACTATCACCTGTTATGGTTTCCCAGTTAATATGTCTAAAATTAATATCGCCTACAGTGCAAACTTATTTGACCTGGTCACTTTAGAAATTTCATCGTATATAACTTGCGACTCCATATCGTCTAGATCAGGTGGTCTGTAGACTACTCCTACAACTAGAATTTCTATATTATTTTTAATTTCAACCCATAAGGTTTCTGAATTTAGATTTGTCTTAATTCCAGACTTAATGCAGCTTCTGAGGCTATCTTTAATATACATAATTACCCCTCCCCCTCTTCTATCTGCACTACGATCAGCATTATAAAGTTTATATCCTGTAATTATGTACTCAGCTTTAAGGTGTTTGCTTTCTAAATTAATCCAACTTTCACTAATGCATATTATATCCGGTCTCTCACTACATACTATGGCTCTCAGTTCTTCTATCTTGTTACCTAAACTACGGCTATTTGTATAATATACTTTTAAACTTTCTCTAGCTTTACCCTTCTTGTGGCTATTCTTTTTGTTAATATTTGTTCTATGTAACAAATGGTTCTTATCCTTAGACTCCCAGTTATTTGACCCACTATTTACTGAATCCTTGATGACAAATTTCTCTGCACAAGTATTATTCATTTCATTATTTGTGTCTAACAAAACCCCCCTACCTCTCTGTCTATCATACCAGCCAATACCGAGACACCTGAATTAGAAAGATGCACTCCATCCCTTGCATACATATGCTTACGACTAGTGAAGTGATCCCACCCATCTATAAAACCTATATTATTCTCCCGACAGAAGACTTTCATCCTAGCATTTACTCCTATAGCTCGAGACCACCACTCTGAACTTTGGCTAAGCCTAGGGAGAATACCACACATCACAGGAACTGCACCCCTTTTCCTGATCTTATCCAGGGCTTGTCTATACAACCTAATCAGCTCTTCACTTCTACCATCCTGCACGTCATTTCCCCCAGCTATCAAACAAACAACATCTTTTTTCTCAATCTAGCTATTTATTGCCTCACCCACCTTCTTCATACTTGCTCCAGGGAAAAAATATTTTCCTCTAACTCTATGCCTGAGTTTCCTGTCTACATATCTGCATAGTGAATCCCCTACAATTACCAAAGAACGAGACTTATCCGGAGGATGGGTTACTCCGACCTTGGGAGACTTACCTAGGCTCTTGACCTGAGAGCTTTTCCCACTTCCATTTCTACGATCGCTAGTACACCTATCTGACTCTATGGGTCCTGAAGAATTACTGCCGCCACTGTCACTTTCATCTCTAAGTGAACTAAATGAATTAGCAACTTGTAGTCTAAAAGTATCATTTTTCTTAAGAACCATCTTCGTTGAACCCTTATTCACAACTTTCCAGTCGTCTTCTCTATTCAATTGTCCCTTCCTGGTTAACACCTCTACCTTACCTCTCAGATCCCTGTTCTCCTCAGCTAAGGATCTGACCTCCTGCCTGACTGCGGCCAACTCATTTCTTAAATTAAAAATGAGTTTGCTTGCGTCAGACGAGGACAAATCCCCAGCACAGCCACAAACAGCACCAACAACGACATAACCACCAACACAACTACTACTAACACCACCAGCACAAAGAACACCACCACTCTCCATTGTACTAAGTATGGTCAAGACTAGAGCTACTGGAAGCACGTCCTCACTGGATGAACCCAGTGTTTTTTCATCATATGATTTTTGGTGTTGCCTTCTTGTAAGTGAAATGTTAGTCTCTTTGTCAATTTAGTTCTTGTCATACCAATATAAGACGATTGAAAACTGCAGTATTCATGAGGTCAGGTATATTGGTAGACTACATGACTTTGCTGGAAGAGGCTTTCGTTTGATCTGGGTTTGTTTCTTAATAGAAGCTCTATCGTCTTTCTTGTTTTGTAATATATATGGCACTCCACTTTCTTGTCTGGACTAGTACTTTTTACTCCTCGACTAATAATATCGGGTTAAAATATGATTCATGTTTTCACATATGGTAATGTGCTTATTTGATTATATATATATATATATATATATATATATATATATATATATATATATATATATATATATATATATATATATATATATATATATATATATATATATATATATATATATATATATATATATATATATATATATATATATATATATATATATATATATATATATATATATATATATATATATATATATATATATATATATATATATATGTGTGTGTGTGTGATTACCTAATTGTGATTACCTAATTGTGTTTACGGGAAAGAGCCCAAAGCTCGTATCTTCCCGTCTCCTGATCGCTTCCATTTTTAGACTTAGTGATACTTATCGTACCTGTCCTTAAAACTATGGATTGAGATAGCATTAACTACCTCCTCGCTTAGCGAATTCCAATTATCAACTACTCTTACACTGAAAAAGTATTTCCTTACATCCTGCAAACAAGTTTTCTTACGAAGCTTCACACTATGACCTCTAGTTCTAGAGCCAGCCATATCGAAATATCGATCCCTATCCACTCTATCATAACCATGAAGGAATTTAAAGACTGTCACCATATTCCCCCTTACTCTTCTAGCTTCGAGTGATGGCAAGTCTAATTCCCTCAGCCTCTCATCATAACTGAGATTGCGTATTTCTGGCACCAGTTTCGTGGCATGTCTTTGAACTTTTTCAAGCTTAGCTATGTGCTTTTTCAAGTGCGGATTCAAAAAGGGGGCCGCATATTCGAGTTTTGGCCTCACATAGGTTACATAAATATTTCTGAACATTTCCTTGTCCATGTGCCTGAAGGCTACCCTTACATTTGATAAGAATGCATATGCTGCCCTTACTACGCCATTTATATGTATTTCTGGAGACAAATCTGCCAGTATGTTTACTCCTAGATCTCTCTCATTTTCTGTCTCTTGAAGTTGTACTCCAGCCACCGAGTAGTCAAGCTTGGGCCTTCTTGCACTTGTACCCATTCTCATTACCTTACATTTTGAGGTATTGAATTTCATTAGCCACTTTTCTGACCACTCATGCAGATTATTTAGATCCTCCTGAAGTTCTCTACCATTGTTCTCGTTTTTTACTTTCTTCACAATCTTTGCATCATCTGCAAACATATTCATGAATGAATTTACAGACTCTGGTAGGTCATTTACATATACAAGGAACAAAAGTGGCCCTAAAACTGAACCCTGTGGAACTCCACTACTAACTCTTCTCCATTCAGACACTGAGTGTCTTACTCTAACCCTCTGTTCCCTTCCTTTTAAGTAAGTTTTTATCCATTCCAAGACATTTCCACCTATTCTAGCCATTGA
>JAXCGZ010020762.1:125000-132500 GCA_037179515.1 Halocaridina rubra
TTCGCAGTAAATTCAGGTCTCAATCTACATAGGCATCAACAATTCTCAAATATGCACAGTAACATCTGTGAAAACATGAATTATATTTTACCCCGACCAGATTTGAGCCTAGGAAACAACTTTAATGTGCCAGAGTGCTGCCAACTACACCACTGAAGGTCTAAAAGATAAACCAACCTTGCAGCATAACTGCTATACTAAGAATGAATGCATTCTATCTGAATGCCTTCTTGTTCATATTTCAGATTTTCCCAACCTCACTCGTGGCTTCATTTTTGCATTAAATTCAAATCCCAAATTAAATAGGAATCAACAATTATAAAATAAGCACATTAACATGTGTGAAAACATGAATCATATTTTACCCCGATCAGAACTCGAACCTAGGACACATAATTACTGTGTCAAGGCACTACCAACTACACCACTGAAGGTCTAAAAGAGAAAACAACCTTACAACTTAACTGCTATTCTAGGAATGAATGCATCCTATCCGATTACCTCTTTAGTTCATACTACAGCTTGTCCCAGCCTCACTCATCTTCTTCTTCTTCGTCTACATCTTTTCCCACTTTTATGTGGGGTCGATGTTTCTGGCCAGTGTTCTCCATATGTTTATGTCCCATACCTCATCACTCAACAAACCTTTAGACCTCAGGTCGTCTTTGATGCAATCCATCCACCTACGCTTTGGTCTCATCCTCCTTCTCCTACTCTGTATATCTATTTCCATCACTCTCTCCCAACATACTGTTCATCCCTCCTAACGACATGACCATACCATCTTAGTCTACTTTCTTGTATCTTATCTGATATACCTCATTAGAGGTACCTCTAATTACTTCGTTTCTGATCTTATTGCTTCTTGTCACCCCACACATCCATCTCAACATCCTCATCTCTGCCACATCCAGTTTTTTCTCTTGTGTCTTCTTTATTGCCCATGTCTCTGCTCCATACTTCATCGCAAGTCTCACAACTGTCTTGTGCACTTTACCCCTTAACTTAATCCCTAGTCTCCTGTTGCACAGAACCCCAGACACTTTCTTCCAGTTCTTCCATCCCGCTTGTATTCTGTGGGTTATTTCTGACTCTAGGTCACCATCCTCTGCTACTGTTGATCCCAAATACTTGAACTTTTCAACTCTTTTTAACACCTCCCCATGCAAATTGACAACCCCATCCTCATCATCTCTCAACCTCAAATACTCTGTCTTCTTCCTGCTGATTTTCAGTCCACTATCCTCAGTCACCCTTCTCCACTCCTCAAGCTGCTCCTCCACTACCTCTCGTCTGTTGCTACACAGTACAATGTTATCTGCTAAGAGCATACACCATGGAGACTGATCTCTAATACCCTGGGTTACTACATCCAAGACCAGATCAAATAGATATGGACTCAAAGCAGACCCTTGATGCAGACCAACATTTACTGTGAGACTTTTCGTCAAGCCAACACTGCTCTTAACATTTGCCTCTGCCCTCTCATACATATCTTGGATGATTCTTGCATATTTCTCGGGGACTCCCTTTTCTCTAATACACCTCCACACCTCTTGACGTGGTACTCGATCATATGCTTTTTCCAGGTCAATAAAGACCATATGCAGTCCTTTCTGTTTCTTCCGATGCTTTTCCATCATTTGTCTCAAGGCAAATATGGCATTCACTGTCCCTCCCCCAGGCATGAAGCCAAACTGTTCATCTCCAATTGTCGTTACCTCTCTGAGTCTCCTCTCTATGACTTAACAACTTTATACCTCTATAGTTTCCACACTCCTTGAATGTCTCCCTTCCCTTTATAGATTGGGATGATTAGACTTCCTGTCCACTCCTCTGGCATCTTTTCCTGATTAAAGATCTTTTGCATTAAGTCACACAAGATACCTATGCCTTTCTCTCCAAGACTCTTCCATACCTCCACTGGCATCTTATCAGATCATGTTGCCTTTCCATTTTTCATTTTCCTTACTGCCCGCTCTACCTCTCTTCTAGCCACTGTTGTTGTAACTGCTTCATTTGGAAGTTCATCTTCAAATACTGCCCTTGGGTTTTCTTCATTTAGTAATCCTTCAAAATAAGTTTCCCATCTGCTTTTAATTTCATCCTCGTCTGCTAGAACTACTACATAGTTATCCTTTATTTGTTTTACTTGGGTCAAATCCTTGGTTGCAGCATCTCGGGCCTTGGCAATTCACCATATTTTCTTCTCTCTTTCTGGTGTTTCCAGCTCTTCATAGACTTCATTCAATTTCTCTGCCTTTGCTTTTGCTACTGCTCTCCTTGCCTCCTTCTTTGCCTGCTTGTACTCTTCTTTATCCTGCTCCATGCCTGATAAATCTGCCTTTTTCTTAGCTTCTTTCTTGTTCTTCACCCATTCTTGCACCTCCTAATTCCACCACCATGACTCTTTATTGTTTGGGGGTTTCCTTCCTGATGATTTTCCAAGTACTTCCTCACCAACCCAAAAATTACCTTACTATTCTCTGTCCACCATTCTTGTACATCCTCATGCAACCTTATCGCTTCCAATACTCTTCCCTTAAACATAGCTCTCAGATCCTCATCTTTCAATCTCCACCACTTTATCTTTGGGTCCATCCTCGGCTTCTTACTTTTCCTACATTTCCTGATCCTGCAATCAGTTACTATTATCCTATGTTGCACTGCTACACTCTCCCCATTTATTATTTTACAGTTACTAATCTCCTTCAGATGGTCTCTCCTACACAACAATAAATCTATCTGGCTCTCCCTTCCACCACTACTGTATGTAATCAATCTGTTTTTCTTTTTCTCAAAGATTGTGTTGACCAATGCCAGATCAAATGCCACTGCAAAATCAATCACTCTCTCTCCCCCATCATTTCTCGCACCCACCCCCCAGCCCCCATGAACTCTTACCTATCCCAGCCCTCCCACTTTCCAAGTGGCCATTTAGATCTCCTCCCAAAATTACTCTCTCCCTTATAGGAATTGTTCAAAGCTCCTGGTCCATCTCCTCCCAAAATACACCCTTCTCCTCTGCTGTACAACCAGTTTGTGGGGCATAGTCATATACCACATTGACTACCGTTTCTCCCAGTCCTAGCTTTAAACTCATAATTCTGTCACTATTTCTATTGACACCAAGTAAGCTGTCCTTCTGGTCTTTGGATAGTATTATTCCTACACCATTCCACCCTTCCTCATTTGCTCCACTATAGAACAATTTGCAACCTTCACCCAGTTTCTTCACCTTATTTCCTTTCCACCTGGTCTCCTTCACACACAGCACTCCAATTCTACTCTTCTTCATCTGGTCCACCAATTCTCGCCCCTTCTCAGTTATCGTCCCCACATTAAGAATGCCCACCCGCAACACCACATCTGACACTCTCCCTCGAGCTTGCCTCTTTAACCCAGCCCACCCTTGACTGGCTAGCTCTTGCTGTCTTTCCGGAGGGGTCAGGCGAAGCCCCAACGCGTTGCTTAAGGGGAACGCCCTAGTATGGTGACTATTCTCTTTATCTGTTCTGGCCATATTTTGGTTTTGGCAAAATTTTTATGGCCGGATGCCCTTCCTGCCGCCAATCCCCCCCATCTACCGGGCTTGGGACCGGCACCAAGTTGAGGCTGGCTTGCCCCCCTCAGTGCCCAGCCTCACTCATGGTTTCATTTTATCGTTTAATTCAAATCTTAATCTAAATAACCATCAACAATGCCTATTTTGATTGGGATTTAAATTAAATGAGAAAGCAAAGTAACGAGTGAGGCTGGGAGAAACTAAAAAGAACAAAAGGCATTCAGATAGAATCCATTCATTCCTAGTATAGCAGTTAAGGTGTAAGGTTGGTTTCTCATTTAGACCTTCAGTGGTGTAGTTGGTAGTGCCTTGGCACAGTAGTTATGTGTCCTAGGTTCAAGTCCCAGTCGTTGTAAAGTATGATATATATATATATATATATATATATATATATATATATATATATATATATAATATATATATATATATATATATATAATTATGAGTTTGACGCCGGGACAGGCAAAAAGAAAACTGCCCTCATCAATGAAGGTCCGGGCACGAGAAAACATTAAGACGATGGAAGAGGAAAAGATTATGGACAAGGCAGAGATGAGGTAATGATACACAGAAGAATAGGACAGACTGGAAAAATAGTCCAAGTACTGAGAACCTTGAAATATGGAGAATATGGCCCTGAGATGAATACAGATCCTCTATATGAAGGAAAATAGGTTGTGAGAATTGGGGAAGGCAGAATGAGGAAGAGAGTTCAAGAGTCTGTATGTAGATGGGAAGAAGCAGTCGCTGCACTGACCATTCCAGGAGGTACAAATGTCCACACAGTTCATGTGAGACGAGGCAGCTTAGTGAGTGTTATGCAACCTTGGCAGTGGGGTAGGGATGCAACTCGCCAACTCATCAGAGCAGCGATGGAAGTAGTAGCAAAAGAAAAGAGAAAGGGATGATACCTTACGATGAAGAGAAAAATAATCCAGATTACAACTAAGAGAAGGATCATTAATGAGTCTGACTGCCTTAAATTCAACCCTATCAAGGAGATAAATATAAGAAGTACTCTAGATGTGTGAACAGTATTCTAAGTAGGGATGGATAAGACCTTTTTAGATTTTAAGTAACTATAAAGAGTTAAAATAAACAGAATCAAACTTTTTTGGATGCAGATATTGAAATATGGCTTATGTGATTCCTCCAAGACAAGTTAGAGGCTATATTGATTCCTAATATGTTGATTGAATAGCGAGGGTATATTTCGTTAGTTTCAAAGACAATAGGGATATCAAGAGGAGGAGAAGATGAAGAGAGAGCCTGAAGCTGTCTTGGAGGCATTAACTTTAAGTAAAATTTGGGTGCCCCACTCAGATAACCTCTGAAAATCGGAGTTGATAGTAGAAGAAAGAGTGATACGAGACTGGTGACGAGTAGCATACGAAGATGATAAAGAAAAGGCAGAGGAAAAGTGAAGGGTAGAATTGTCGACAAAGGCGTGAAGAAGAGAAGAAGATGGAGACTGTAGAAGATCATTGATGAAGAGAAGGAACAAATAGGTGAAAGAACAGAGCCCTGCGGAACACTGCTAGTGACAGGGATTGGGCTAGATGTTGCACCATCAACAACTACAGATATAAAATGGTCAAAAAGGAAACTAAAAGGCCAGACTCTGTCAAAAGCCTTAGAGATATCAAGGGCAACGCTACCAACTACACACCATAGAAGGTTAAAAGGAATCCAACCTTATAGCTTATATCTGCTATACTTAGGAATAAACGCATTCTATCTGTATGCCACTATGTTTATATTACAGACTCCCCAACCTCACTTCGTGGCTTCACTTTTGCATTTAATTAAAAAAAATGATTCATGTTTTCACATATGTAATGTGCTTATTTGGTTATTGCATAGCCCGAATGAGATTGGGAATTGAATTAAATGCGAAAATGAAGTCACTAGTGAGGTTGGGGAATCTGTAATATGAACATAGTGGCATTCAGATAGAATGCGTTCATTCCTAAGTATAGCAGATATAAGCTATAAGGTTGAATTCCTTTTAACCTTCTGTGGTGTGTAGTTGGTAGCGCCTTAACTTAGTAATTATAAGTCCTAGGTTCAAGTCCCGGTCGGAGTAAAAAGTGATTCATGTTTTCACATATGTAATGTGCTTATTTGCTTATTGCATAACCCGAATGAGATTGGGAATTGAATTAAATGCGAAAATGAATCCACGAGTGAGGTTGGGGAATCTGTAATATGAACATAGTGGCATTCAGATAGAATGCGCTCATTCCTAAGTACAGCAGATATAAGCTATAAGGTTGGATTCCTTTTAACCTTCTGTGGTGTGTAGTTGATAGCGCCTTGACTTAGTAATTATAAGTCCTAGGTTCAAGTCCCGGTCGGGGTAAAAATTATTCATATTTTCACATATGTAATGTGCTTATTTGGTTAATATATATATATATATATATATATATATATATATATATATATATATATATATATATATATATATATATATATATATATATATATATATATATATATATATATATATATATATATATATATATATATATATATATATATATATATATATATATATATATATATATATATATATATATATATATATATATATATATATATATATATATATATATATATATATATATATATATATATATATATATATGATCATATATATATATATATATATATATATATATATATATATATATATATATATATATATATATATATATATATATATATATATGTATATATATATATATATATATATATATATATATATATATATATATATATATATATATATATATATATATATATATATATATATATATATATATATATATATATATATATATATATATATATATATATATATATATATATATATATATATATATATATGTGATTACCTAATTGTGATTACCTAATTGTGTTTACGGGAAAGAGCCCAAAGCTCGTATCTTCCCGTCTCCTGATCGCTTCCATTTTATACTTAGTGATACTTATCATACCTGTCCTTAAAACTATGGATTGAGATAGCATTAAGTACCTCCTCGCTTAGCCAATTCCAATTATCAACTACTCTTACACTGAAAAAGTATTTCCTTACATCCTGCAAAGAAGTTTTCTTACGAAGCTTCAAACTATGACCTCTAGTTCTAGAGCCAGCCATATCAAAATATCGATCCCTATCCACTCTATCATAACCATGAAGGAATTTAAAGACTGTCACCATATCCCCCCTCACTCTTCTAGCTTCGAGTGATGGTAAGTCTAATTCCCTCAGCCTCTCATCATAACTGAGATTGCGTATTTCTGGCACCAGTTTCGTGGCATGTCTTTGAACTTTTTCAAGCTTAGCTATGTGCTTTTTCAAGTGCGGATTCAAAAAGGGGGCTTCATATTCGAGTTTTGGCCTCACATAGGTTACCTAAATATTTCTGAACATTTCCTTGTCCATGAGCCTGAAGGCTACCCTTACATTTGATAAGAATGCATATGCTGCCCTTACTATGCCATTTATATGTATTTCTGGAGAAAAATCTGCCAGTATGTTTACTCCTAGATCTCTCTCATTTTCTGTCTCTTGAAGTTGTACTCCAGCCACCGAGTAGTCAAGCTTGGGCCTTCTTGCACTTGTACCCATTCTCATTACCTTACATTTTGAAGTATTGAATTTCATTAGCCACTTTTCTGACCACTCATGCAGATTATTTAGATCCTCCTGAAGTTCTCTACCATTGTTCTCGTTTTTTACTTTCTTCACAATCTTTGCATCATCTGTGTGTGTGTGTGTGTGTGTGTGTGTGTGTATATTTGTGCTTACCTAAGTGTGCTTATGGGAAAGAGCCCAAAGCTCGTATCTTCCCGTCTCTTGATCGGTTCCATTTTATACTTAGTGATACTTATCATACCTGTCCTTAAGACTATGGATTGAGATAGCA
>JAXCGZ010020762.1:140000-147500 GCA_037179515.1 Halocaridina rubra
ACTTATGATTACTAAGTCAAGGCGCTACCACTACACCACAGAAGGTTAAAAGGAATCCAACCTTATAGCTTATATCTGCTATACTTAGGAATGAACGCATTCTAACTGAATGCCACTATGTTCATATTACAGATTTCCCAACCTCACTCGTGGCTTCATTTTAGCATTTAATTCAATTCCCCATCTCATTCGAGCCATGAAATAACCAAAATAAAGCACATTACATATGTGAAAACATGAATCATTTTTTACCCCAACCGGGACTCGAACCTAGGACCTAGGATTACTAATTCAAGGCGCTACCACTACACCACAGAAGGTTAAAAGGAATCCAACATTTTAGCTTATATCTGCTATACTTAGGAATGAACGCATTCTAACTGAATGCCCCTATGTTCATATTACAGATTCCCAACCTCACTCGTGGCTTCATTTTAGCAATTAATTCAATTCCCAATCTCATTCGGGCCATGATATAACCAAATAAAGCACATTACATATGTGAAAACATGAATCATTTTTTACCCCAACCGGGACTCGAACCTAGGACTTATGATTAATAAGTCAAGGCGCTACCACTACACCACAGAAGGTTAAAAGGAATCCAACCTTATAGCTTATACCTGCTATACTTAGGAATGAATGCATTCTAAGTGAATGCCACTATGTTCATATTACCGATTCCCCAACCTCACTCGTTTCTTAATTTTAGCATTTAATTCATTTCCCAATCTCTTTCGGGCCATGAAATAACCAAATAAAGCACATTACATATGTGAAAACATGAATCATTTTTTACCCCAACCGGGACTCGAACCTAGGACTTATGATTACTAAGTCAAGGCGCTACCACTACACCACAGAAGGTTAAATAGAATCCAATCTTATAGCTTATATCTGCTATACTAAGGAATGAACGCATTCTAACTGAATGCTACTATGTTCATATTACAGATTCCCCAACCTCACTCGTGGCTTCATTTTAGCATTTAATTCAATTCCCAATTTCATTCGGGCCATGAAATAACCAAATAAAGCACATTACATATGTGAAAACATGAATCATTTTTTACAACAAACGGGACTCGAACATAGGACTTATGATTACTAAGTAAAGGCGCTACCACTACACCACAGAAGGTTAAAAGGAATCCAACCTTATAGCTTATATCTGCTATACTTAGGAATGAACGCATTCTAACTGAATGCCACTATGTTCATATTACAGTTTCACCAACCTCACTCGTGGCTTCCTTTTAGCATTTAATTCAATTCCCAATCTCATGCGGGCCATGAAATAACCAAATAAAGCACATTACATAAGTGAAAACATGAATAATTTTTTACCCCAACCGGGACTCGAACCTAGGACTGATGATTACTAAGTCAAGGCGCTACCACTACACCACAGAAGGTTAAAAGGAATCCAACCTTATAGATTATATCTACTATACTTAGGAATGAACGCATTCTAACTGAATGCCACTATGTTCATATTACAGATTCCCCAACCTCACTCGTGGCTTCATTTAAGCATTTAATTCAATTCCCAATCTCATTCGGGCCTTGAAATAACCAAAATAAGCACATTACATATGTGAAAACATGAATCATTTTTTACCCCAACCGGGACTCGAACCTAGGACTTATGATTACTAAGTAAAGGCGCTACCACTACACCACAGAAGGTTAAAAGGAATCCAACCTTATAGCTTATATCTGCTATACTTAGGAATGAACGCATTCTATCTGAATACCACTGTGTTCATATTACAGATTCCCCAACCTCACTCGTGGCTTCATTTTAGCATTTAATTCAATTCCCAATCTCATTCGGGCCTTGAAATAACCAAAATAAGCACATTACATATGTGAAAACATGAATAATTTTTACCCCAACCGGGACTCGAACCTAGGACTTTTGATTACTAAGTAAAGGCGCTACCACTACACCACAGAAGGTTAAAAGGAATCAAACCTTATAGCTTATATCTGCTATACTTAGGAATGAAAGCATTCTAACTGAATGCCACTATGTTCATACTACAGATTCCCCAACCTCACTCGTGGCTTTATTTTATCATTTAATTCAATTCCCAATCTCATTCGGACCATGAAATAACTTAATAAAGCACATTACATATGTGAAAACATGAATAATTCTTTACCCCAACCGGGACTCGAACCTAGAACTTATGATTACTAAGTCAAGGCGCTACCACTACACCACAGAAGGTTAAAAGGAATCCAACCTTATAGCTTATATCTGCTATACTTAGGAATGAACGCATTCTAACTGAATGCCACTATGTTCATATTACACATTCCCCAACCTCACTCGTGGCTTCATTTTAGCATTTAATTTAATTCCCAATCTCATTCGGGCCATGAAATAATCAAATATAGCACATTACATATGTGAAAACATGAATAATTGTTTACCCCAACCGGGACTCGAACCTAGGACTTTAAGAAAAGGCGCTACCACTACACCACAGAAGGTTAAAAGGAATCCAACCTTATAGCTTATATCTGCTATACTTAGGAATGAACGCATTCTAACTGAATGCCACTATGTTCATATTACAGATTCCCCAACCTCACTCGTGGCTTCATTTTAGCATTTAATTCAATTCCCAATCTCATTCAGGCCTTGAAATAACCAAATAAAGTACATTACATATGTGAAAACATGAATAATTTTTACCCCAACTGGGACTCGAACCTAGGACTTATGATTACTAAGTCAAGGCGCTACCACTACACCACAGAAGGTTAAAAGGAATCCAACCTTATAGCTTATATCTGCTATACTTAGGAATGAACGCATTCTAACTGAATGCCACTATGTTCATATTACAGATTTCCCAACCTCACTCGTGGCTTCATTTTAGCATTTAATTCAATTCCCCATCTCATTCGAGCCATGAAATAACCAAAATAAAGCACATTACATATGTGAAAACATGAATCATTTTTTACCCCGACCGGGACTCGAACCTAGGACGTAGGATTACTAATTCAAGGCGCTACCACTACACCACAGAAGGTTAAAAGGAATCCAACATTTTAGCTTATATTTTCTATACTTAGGAATGAACGCATTCTAACTGAATGCCCCTATGTTCATATTACAGATTCCCAACCTCACTCGTGTCTTCATTTTAGCAATTAATTCAATTCCCAATCTCATTCGGGCCATGAAATAACCAAATAAAGCACATTACATATGTGAAAACATGAATCATTTTTTACCCCAACCGGGACTCGAACCTAGGACTTATGATTAATAAGTCAAGGCGCTACCACTACACCACAGAAGGTTAAAAGGAATCCAACCTTATAGCTTATATCTGCTATACTTAGGAATGAATGCATTCTAACTGAATGCCACTATGTTCATATTACAGATTCCCCAACCTCACTCGTTTCTTAATTTTAGCATTTAATTCATTTCCCAATCTCTTTCGGGCCATGAAATAACCAAATAAAGCACATTACATATGTGAAAACATGAATAATTTTTTACCCCAACCGGGACTCGAACCTAGGACTTATGATTACTAAGTCAAGGCGCTACCACTACACCACAGAAGGTTAAAAAGAATCCAACCTTATAGCTTATATCTGCTATACTTAGGAATGAACGCATTCTAACTGAATGCCACTATGTTCATATTACAGATTCCCCAACCTCACTCGTGGCTTCATTCTAGCATTTAATTCAATTCCCAATTTCATTCGGGCCATGAAATAACCATATAAAGCACATTACATATGTGAAAACATGAATCATTTTTTACAACAAACGGGACCCGAACGTAGGACTTATGATTACTAAGTCAAGGCGCTACCACTACACCACAGAAGATTAAAAGGAATCCAACCTTATAGTTATATCTTCTATGCTTAGGAATGAACGCATTCTAACTGAATGCCGCTATGTTCATATTATAGATTCCCCAACCTCACTCGTGGCTTCATTTTAGTATTTAATTCAATTCCCCATCTCGTTTGGGCCATGAAATAACCATATAAAGCACATTACATATGTGAAAACATGAATCATTTTTTACCCCAACCAGGACTCGAACGTAGGACTTATGATTACTAAGTCAAGGCGCTACCACTACACCACAGAAGGTTAAAAGGAATCCAACCTTATAGCTTATATCTGCTATACTTAGGAATGAACGCATTCTAACTGAATGCCACTATGTTCATATTACAGATTCCCCAATCTCACTCGTGGCTCCATTTTAGCATTTAATTCAATTCCCAATCTCATTTGGGCCATGAAATAACCATATAAAGCACATTACATATGTAAAAACATGAATAATTTTTTACCCCAACCGGGACTCGAACCTAGGACTTATGATTACTAAGTCAAGGCACTACCATTACACAACAAAAAGGTTGGGGTAAACAATGATTCATGTTTTCACATATGTAATGTGCTTTATTTGGTTATTTCATGGGCCGAATGAGATTGGGAATTGAATTAAATGCTAACATGAAGCCACGAATGAGGTTGGGGAATCTGTAATAAGAACATAGTGTCATTCAGTTAGAATTCGTTCATTCCTAAGTACATTAGATATAAGCTATAAGGTTGGATTCCTTTTAACCTTCTGTGGTGTAGTGGTAGCGCTTTGACTTAGTAATCAAAAGTCCTAGGTTCGAGTCCCGGTTGTTGTAAAAAATGATTCATGTTTTCACATATGTAATGTTCCTTATTTGGTTATTTCATGGACCAAATGAGATTGGGAATTGAAGTAAATGCTAAGATGAAGCCACGAGTGAGGTTGGGGAATCTGTAACTTGAACATAGTGACATTCAGTTAGAATGCGTTCATTCCTAAGTATAGCAGATATAAGCTATAAGGTTGGGTTACTTTGAACCTTCTGTGGTGTAGTGGTAGCTCCTTGACATAGTAATCAGAAGTCCTAGGTTCGAGTCCCGGTTGGTGTAAAAAATGATTCATGTTTTCACATATGTAATGTGATTTATTTGGTTATTTCATGGCCCGAATGAGATTGGGAATTGAATTAAATGTTAAAAAGAAGCCACGAGTGAGGTTGGAGAATCTGTAATTTGAACATAGTGGCATTCAGTTAGAATGCATTCATTCCTAAGTATAGCAGATATAAGTTATAAGGTTGGATTCCTTTTAACCTTCTGTGGTGTAGTGGTAGCGCTTTAACTTAGTAATCATAAGTCCTAGGTTTGAGTCCCGGTTGGAGTAAAAAATGATTCATGTTTTCACATATGAAATGTGCTTTATTTGGTTATTTCATGGCCTGAATGAGATTGGGAATTGAATTAAATGCTAAAATGAAGCCACGAGTGAGGTTGGGGAATCTGTAATATGAACATAGTGGCATTCAGATAGAATGCGTTCATTCCCAAGTATAGAAAATATAAGCTATAAGGTTGGATTCCTTTTAACCTTCTGTGGTGTAGTGGTAGCGTCATGACTTAGTAATCATAAGTCCTAGGTTCGATTCCCGGTTGGGAAATAAAATGATTCATGTTTTCACATATGTAATGTGCTTTATTTGGTTATTTTATGTCCCGAATGAGATTGGGAATTGAATTAAATGCTAAAATGAAGCCACGAATGAGGTTGGGAAATCTGTAATATGAACATAGTGGCATTTAGTTAGAATGCATTCATTCCTAAGTATAGCAGATATAAGCTATAAGGTTGGATTCCTTTTAACCTTCTGTGGTGTAGTGGTAGCGTCATGACTTTGTAATCATAAGTTCTAGGTTCGAGTCCCGTTTGGGGTAAAAAATGATTCATGTTTTCACATATGTAATGTGCTTTATTTGGTTATTTCATGGCCTGAATGAGATTGGGAATTGAATTAAATGCTAAAATGAAGCCACGAGTGAGGTTGGGGAATCTGTAATATGAACATAGTAGCATTCAGTTAGAATGCGTTCATTCCTAAGTATAGCAAATATACGCTATAAGGTTGGATTCCTTTTAACCTTCTGTGGTGTAGTGGTAGCGTCATGACTTTGTAATCATAAGTTCTAGGTTCGAGTCCCGGTTGGGGTAAAAAATGATTCATGTTTTCACATATGTAATATGCTTTATTTGGTTATTTCATGGCCTGAATGAAATTGGGAATTGAATTAAATGCTAAAATGAAGCCACGAGTGAGGTTTGGGAATCTGTAATATGAACATAGTAGCATTCAGTTAGAATGCGTTCATTCCTAAGTATAGCAAATATACGCTATAAGGTTGGATTCCTCTTAACCTTTTGTGGTGTAGTGGTAGCGCCTTGACTTAGTAATCATAAGTCCTATGTTCGAGTCCTGGTTGGGGTAAAAAATGATTCATGTTTTCACATATGTAATTTGGTTATTTCATGGACCGAATGAGATTGGGAATTGAATTAAATGCTAAAATGAAGCCACGAGTGAGGTTGGGGAATCTGTAATATGAACATAGTGGCATTCAGTTAGAATGCGTTCATTCCTAAGTATAGCAGATATAAGCTATAAGGTTGGATTCCTTTTAACCTTCTGTGGTGTAGTGGTAGCGCCTTGACATAGTAATCAAAAGTCCTAGGTTCGAGTCCCGGTTGGGGTAAAAAATGATTCATGTTTTAACATATGTAATGTGCTTTATTTGGTTATTTCATGGCCCGAATGAGATTGGGAATTGAATTAAATGCTAAAATGAAGCCACGAGTGAGGATGGGGAATCTGTAATTTGAACATAGTGGCATTCAGTTAGAATGCGTTCATTCCTAAGTATAGCAGATATAAGCTATAAGGTTGGATTTCTTTGAACCTTCTGTGGTGTAGTGGTTGCGACTTGACTTAGTAATCATAAGTCCTAGGTTCGAGTCCCGGTTGGGGTAAAAATTGATTCATGTTTTCACATATGTAATGTGCTTTATTTGGTTATTTCATTGCCCGAATGAGATTGGGAAATGAATTAAATACTAAAATGAAGCCACGAGTGAGGTTGGGGAATCTGTAATATGAACATAGTGGCATTCAGTTAGAATGCGTTCATTCCTAAGTATAGCAGATACAAGGTATAAGGTTGGATTCCTTTTAACCTTCTTTGGTGTAGTGGTAGCGCCTTGACTTAGTAATCATAAGTCCTAGGTTCGAGTCCCGGTTGGGGTAAAAAATGATTCATGTTTTCACATATGTAATGTGCTTTATTTGGTTATTTCATGGCCCGCATGAGATAGGGAATTGAATTAAATACTAAAATGAAGCCACGAGTGAGGTTGGGGAATCTGTAATATGAACATGGTGGCATTCAGTTAGAATGCGTTCATTGCTAAGTATAGCAGATATAAGCTATAAGGTTGGATTCCTTTTAACCTTCTGTGTTGTAGTGGTAGCGCCTTGACTTAGTAATCATAAGTCCATAAGTTCGAGTCCCGGTTGGGGTGAAAATTGATTCATGCTTTCACTTATGTAATATGCTTTATTTGGTTATTTCATGGCCCGAATGAGATT
>JAXCGZ010020762.1:155000-167500 GCA_037179515.1 Halocaridina rubra
GCGCTACCACTACACCACAGAAGGTTAAAAGGAATCCAACCTTATAGCTTATATCTGCTATACTTAGGAATGAACGCATTCTAACTGAATGCCACTATGTTCATATTACAGATTCCCCAACCTCACTCGTGGCTTCATTTTAGCATTTAATTCAATTCCCAAACTCATTCGGGCAATGAAATAACCAATTTAGCACATTACATATGTGAAAACATGAATAATTTTTTTACCCTGACCGGGACTAGAACCTAGGACTTATGATTACTAAGTCAAGGCGCAACCACTACACCCACAGAAGGTTAAAAGGAATCCAACCTTATAGCTTATATCTGCTATACTTAGGAATGAACTCATTCTAACTGAATGCCACTATGTTCATATTACAGATTCCCCAACCTCCCTCCTGGCTTCATTTTAGCATTTAATTCACATTCCCAATCTCATTCGGGCAATGACAATAACCAATTTAGCACATTACATATGTGAAAACATGAATCATTTTTTTTTTACCCCGACCATGGACTCGAACCTAGGACTTATGATTACTAAGTCAAGGCGCTACCAACTACACACCACAGAAGGTTAAAAGGAATCCAACCTTATAGCTTATATCTGCTATACTTAGGAATGAACGCATTCTAACTGAATGCCACTATGTTCATATTACAGATTCCCCAACCTCACTCGTGGCTTCATTTTCGCATTTAATTCAATTCCCAATCTCATTCGGGCTATGCAATAACCAATTTAGCACGTTACGTATGTGAAAACATGAATCATTTTTTACCCCGACTGGGACTCGAACCTAGGACTTATAATTACTAAGTCAAGGTGCTACCAACTACACACCACAGAAGGTTAAAAGGAATCCAACCTTATAGCTTATATCTGCTATACTTATGAATGAACGCATTTTATCTGAATGCCACTATGTTCATATTACAGATTCCCCAACCTCACTCGTGGCTTCATTTTCGCATTTAATTCAATTCCCAATCTCATTCGGGCTATGCAATAACCAATTTAGCACGTTACGTATGTGAAAACATGAATCATTTTTTACCCCGACTGGGACTCGAACCTAGGACTTATAATTACTAAGTCAAGGTGCTACCAACTACACACCACAGAAGGTTAAAAGGAATCCAACCTTATTGCTTATATCTGCTATACTTCGGAATGAACGCATTCTATCTGAATGCCACTGTGTTCATATTACAGATTCCCCAACCTCACTCGTGGCTTCATTTTCGCATTTAATTCAATTCCCAATCTCATTCGGGCTATGACAATAACCAATTTAGCACATTACATATGTGAAAACATGAATCATGTTTTTACCCCGATCGGGACTCGAACCTAGGACTTATAATTACTAAGTCAAGGCACTACCAACTACACACCACAGAAGGTTAAAAGGAATCCAACCGTATAGCTTATATCTGCTATACTTAGGAATGAACGCATTCTATCTGAATGCCACTATGTTCATATTACAGATTCCCCAACCTCACTCGTGGCTTCATTTTCGCATTTAATTCAATTCCCAATCTCATTCGGGCTATGACTATAACCAATTTAGCACGTTACATATGTGAAAACATGAATCATTTTTTTCCCCGACTGGGACTCGAACCTAGGACTTATAATTACTAAGTCAAGGCGCTACCAACTACACACCACAGAAGGTTAAAAGGAATCCAACCTTATAGCTTATATCTGCTATACTTAGGAATGAACGCATTCTATCTGAATGCCACTATGTTCATATTACAGATTCCCCAACCTCAGTCGTGGCTTCATTTTCGCATTTTATTCAATTCCCAATCTCATTCAGGCTATGACAATAACCAATTTAGCACATTACATATGTGAAAACATGAATCATTTTTTACCCCGACCGGGACTCGAACCTAGGACTTATGATTACTAAGTCAAGGCGCTACCAACTACACACCACAGATGGTTAAAAGGAATCGAAACTTATAGCTTATATCTGCTATACTTAGGAATGAACGCATTGTATCTGAATGCCACTATGTTCATATTACAGATTCCCCAACCTCACTCGTGGCTTCATTTTCGCATTTAATTCAATTCCCAATCTCATTCGGGCAATGACAATAACCAATTTAGCACATTACATATGTGAAAACATGAATAATTTTTTTTTTACCCCGACCGGGACTCGAACCTAGGACTTATGATTACTAAGTCAAGGCGCTACCAACTACACACCACAGAAGGTTAAAAGGAATCCAACCTTATAGCTTAAATCTGCTATCCTCAGGAATGAACGCATTCTAACTGAATGCCACTATGTTCATATTACAGATTCCCCAACCTCACTCGTGGCTTCATTTTAGCATTTAATTCAATTCCCAGTCTCATTCGGGCAATGAAATAACCAATTTAGCACATCACATATGTGAAAACATGAATAATTTTTTTACCCCGACTGGGACTCGAACGTAGGACTTATGATTACTAAGTCAAGGCGCTACCACTACACCAGAGAAGGTTAAAAGGAATCCAACCTTATAGCTTATATCTGCTATACTTAGGAATGAACGCATTCTAACTGAATGCCACTATGTTCATATTACAGTTTCCCCAACCTCACTCGAGGCATTCAGTTAGAATGCGTTTATTCCTAATTATAGCAGATATACGCTGTAAGGTTGGATTCCTTTTAACCTTTTTAACATACATACATACTATAGACCAGTTTCCTTGACCAGCATAGTTTGCAAAGTTATGGAGAAACCTCTAAGGAAACATGTCTCTCTTCACTTGGAATCCTTCAACTTTTGTCAGTGAGGCAACATGGCTTCAGAGAAGATAGATCAACAATAACAAGGTTATTAGAATTTTATGATGAGGTAAGCCGAATCTTACAGGAAAGAGAGGGCTGGGCAGATTGCATATTCCTAGACTTTCCGAAAGCGTTTGACACTGTTCCACATGGGAGATTTATTAAGAAGCTGCAAGCAATTTCTAGAATAGGTGGAAATGTCTTGGAATGGATAAAAACTTACTTTGAAGGAAGGGAACAGAGAGTTAGAGTAAGACACTCAGCGTCTGAATGGATAAGAGTTAGTAGTGGAGTTCCACAGGGTTCAGTTTTAGGGCCGCTTTTGTTCCTTGTATAAGTAAATGACCTACCAGAGCCTGTAAATTCATTCATGAATATGTTTGCAGATGATGCAAAGCTTGTGAAGAAAGTATAAAACGAGAACAATGGTAGAGAACTTCAGGAAGATCTAAATAGTCTGCATGAGTGGTCAGAAAAGTGGCTAATAAAATTCAATTCTTCAAAATGTAAGGTAATGAGAATGGGTACAATTGCAAGAAGGCCCAAGCTTGACTACTTGGTGGCTGGAGTACAACTTCAAGAGACAGAAAATGAGAGAGATCTAGGAGTAAACATACTGACAGATTTGTCTCCAGAAATACATATAAATGGCCTAAAGGGCAGCATATGCCTTCTTATCAAATGCAAGGGTAGCGTTCAGGCACATGGACAAGGAAATGTTAAGAAATATTTATGTAACCTATGTGAGGCCAAAACTCGAATATGCAGCCCCCTTTTGGAATCCGCACTTGAAAAAGCACATAGCTAAGCTTGAAAAAGTTCAAAGACATGCCACGAAACTGGTGCCAGAAATATGTAATCTCAGTTATGATAAGAGGCTGAGGGAATTAGACTTACCATCACTCCAAGCTAGAAGATTTAGGGGGAATATGGTGACAGTCTTTAAATTCCTTCATGGTTATGATAGAGTGGATAGGGATCGATATTTTGATATGGCAGGCTCTAGAACTAGAGGTCATAGTTTGAAGCTTCGTAAGAAAACTTCTTTGCAGGATGTAAGGAAATACTTTTTCAGTGTAAGAGTAGTTGATAACTGGAATTCGCAAAGCGAGGAGGTAGTAGAAAATGGAACCGATCAGGAAACTGGAAGATACGAGCTTTGGACTCTTTCCCGTAAACACAATTAGATAATCACAATTAGGTAATCACAATACATACATACATACATACATACATACATACATACATACATACATACATACATACATATTATAACAATATATATTTTAACATACATAGACATACATAATCCTAATATAGAGAACGCACCGGATAATATCCAATTGCGGAGTAAGAAGTAAGTATCCTAATGTTTATGCATGAAAAGAGAGAGTGGTCCATTATCACGAATGATCCGTCCATAACGCTAGCTAAACCAATTCACTCTAAAGTTTGACTATCGCCCTGAAATAAGCTATACTTAAATTATGCATATGGTCATATATACTGTTATGCATAGTATAAATGTATGAATATACAGAATCTACGTTTATACATAGGAACTGGCTACCACTGAGGCTGCGGCCATGTTTTTGTGTTCCTCTTCCCTCACCTGCCACAGAGAGGTCCGACGAGGGAGGGGGATAAAGGGGGAGTAACAAACGAAATATTAGCAATGGACATGCGCTCAAACAGCTACTGAAGTAATATTAGAGTGAATAATAAGTGTGGAGATTTGTAGCTCGCGGATTGATCGGTGCTGCGACTGCTTCTTCCCATCTACCTCCACACTCTGGAACTCTCTTCCTCCTTATGACATGCCTAGTTCTTATAACCTCTAATCCTGATCTATCGTCATCTCAGGGCCTAATCCTGCCATATCTCTAGGTCCTCAGTACTTCGACTATTCTTTTAGTCTGTCCTTTTCCTATTGTGTATCATACCTCATCTCTGCCTTGTCCTTAAGCTTTTACTTTTCTTCATCTTAATATCTTCTTAGTGCCCTGGCCTTTATTGATGAGGACAATTTTCTTGCCTGTCCCTACGTCACACTTATAAAAAAATATGTTAGAAGTATCCCCGCTGTTTAATATACTCTAATCTCATACAAAATTCTCTCCTCTCTCTCTCTCTCTCTCTCTCTCTCTCTCTCTCTCTCTCTCTCTCTCTCTCTCTCTCTCTCTCTCTCTCTCTCTCTCTCTCTCTCTCTCTCTCTCTCTCTCTCTCTCTCTCATTTTTTAAACCATTTGTAATATATCAATAATATTCAAACACACACTACTAATATCAGAATGTTACATACAGAAATTGCCAAATCCACACATACATAGAAATGTTCGTATAGACAATGACTGATATTTGGAATCATTGTTGTATGTAAACAAAGGATCAGGGGGATTCCCATAAAAATTTTGGGAGATCCTCTTCCACCAGGTATGATCATGACGAGTATCCTCATTTAGTGTTGAAGATGTTTCAAGATTAAATGTTGTAGGTTTACATCTTTAGCCAAATTTTCTCGGATAATTTATAGATATGCTGGTTGATTGGAGAAATTTTGAGTGTTTTGTTTATGTCTTCCATCCTTTCAATACAAAAGGTTTTTTTTTCATATAAAAGGCTCTTTAGAATTTTGTTTTGGACAGATGGCAATTTGCCCATTTTAGATTTTGACATTTTGCACATTGGCATAGGTTGATGGATTCGGTTTTACGTCACGAACTCCCTTTTCTACTGAGTGCTAGGACGGTTGCCTTCTTGCGAAGGTCTTGTTTTGGCAGATGTAATCGTTACCCTGAGTGTATGCCCTTACTAACCTCAGTCTGTGACGGGGCGCGAACCCTCGACCTGCCGCCTCAGAGCTACCATTTTGCCACGGAGACTACGCACATTGGTATAAGTGGATAAAGCAATTTACATCGAACAAGCGTTGAGTTTTCATTTATAATAATTACTTTGCTCTGTTGTTGTTGTTGTTGTTGTTGTTGTTGTTGTTGTTTTTAGCTATTTGTAACCCTAAACCAGTTCTGTTAGGTGTTAAACCCAAGCATGTTAACTTATTAAAGAAAGTAATTGCTTGATCACCGAAAAGAACTTCCTTGGTTTTCAATGCAAAAAATGGATATTAAATGAAATTTATCTACGTAATTTTTTATTTTCTATTTCTTTTCATAATCATTATTTGTGTGGATTTCGAATTGTTTTTTTTGTGCTAGATAGTTTTTATTGGTTTCTATTATTATTCGATTAACATTATCTTCAAATATGAAAACGTAACAGCCTAGTTGGGGTTCACGTATATCTTTCTTATAAAGTTCAATAAGTGTACTACTGAGATGCGATCCCTTGGGCACTCCAGTTCTGAGGTCGAATGGTGGGCCAAGTATCTCATTAAGTTTTATCTGGGCTCTTCTGTCAGTAATAAGACCAGCCAGAATTTTGGTGGTTAAGGCAGATAATTGTCGTCATGAAATTTTATATTTTAGGTCATCCCTCAGGCTTTATCAAAGGCTGAAGAGACGTCCCTACATAAAACGTTACATTGCTGGCGGAGACGGTGCGAAATGGCTATTTTTTCATAGAAATATGTTAAAGCCGTGTGGGTACCCCTACCTCTTCTGGAGCCATGCTCATTGCTTGGTAAACAGTCATTAGACTCTAGATGTTTGCAGAGTCTGGTGTTTGAATTTTTTCAACTAATTTACCCTGAACCTCAAGAAGGGAAATGGGTTTATGATTTTCAGGTTTACGGTTAAATTTATTAGGTTTAGGAATGGAAATGATTTTTGAGGTTTAAAAATTTTTTGGGGGAAGAATCCCTCAGGGAAAAGGAGAAACATTGAAAATATATAATAGTTTATCTACAGCAATTCTAGGTAACTTAGTGAGTATAAGTTTATCACTGGATGAGATGCTTGTGGCTTTATTTTTAGTAGTGGCTATAATGTTGGTCAGTTCACGCAGAAAAAATGGTCTGAAAAATCGTTTTGTCTGGTGAGGTGTAAAAAGACCAGTATTATCAATAATATACTTTCATGCTGTTATCTCATTATCGTGATCGTAAATAAGATTGTCTTCGTATTCAAAAAAAAATATATATATCTTTCCATGTATTTCTAAACCTTTCTTATTTTTCTCTATATGTGCGTGTGTGTATATATATATATATATATATATATATATATATATATATATATATATATATATATATATATATATATATATATATATATATATATATATATATATATATATATATATATATTATTTCCTCTTTATTAGTGCCTAATAATTTTTCAAAGCTTCCCAAAATTTTTGTGGGTCTTTTTCTCTAGATTGTAATTCCATGAATAAGTGTTCCTAATTTTCATTATATATATAAAAATGTTAATTCTTCTTGAGGTTTTTCTCGTATTTTCCTTAGAGTGTATAAGGCGTGGGATCCCCAAGTCAGGCCATTCAATGAGGTTTGGAGAGTGTGATAAACTGCCGCTGTAACATATTTGTTTTTGCAGTGGATTTTGGGTGCAGAGTAGATTTTTAAATATTGTTGTTATAGTGGTTCTGTTGCTGCTTCTATTGCCAGCTTTATTATGTCATATTAGTCGTTTAGCTGATGTTCTCCTATTTTAAACTGAAATTGTTCTCAATTAATAGTCTTAAATTACGAGTAGGTGATATTTTAAGAGTTAGTGCTTCAGTAGAGACTTTGATTATAAGTGGTAAGTTGTCATATATAGTGAGGGGTCCTCTTTCAATAGCATAGCTTAAATGATGATGTTAGTTACTGATGACGAAATATGGTTTTGATGATTCAGATCCATGTGTCATGGTTCTAAAGCCAGGGCCTACAATCTTTATTTGATTCTTAGTTAGTAGTCTGTGTAGTATATGACCACAGTGATTCTTGTTACTGTGGCCTAATGAGTGATGTCTTGCATTAAGATCTCCTATGAGATATGAGGGACTATTTTTCCTGAATTTTTTAAAAAAGTCTACAGTTGAACACTCCCGTCTCCTTAGAGGTAAATAGGATGTACCAATGCATACGAGTCCATTCTTCATATCAAATTGTACAGCGAGAACATAGCCTTTAAAATTATCAAATAATTGAGAGTAGAGGTGTTCCTTCATAGCTATAACAATGCTGGGGTGCTTTTCATGTGAAATATTTCTTTGGAATATGCTACATCCAAAAGCTTAATTTTTTACATTTACGTGTACTGTTTAATAGTATGGTAACCGGATCCTATGCCCTGTAAACATTATAAAGTTATTTCTTCTAATGGAAGTCCATGATAAGATGTTGTGTTGAATAATGCTTAATTTTAATAATATATTATTCATCATGAAAATTAGAAGTGATATGTATTTAGGAATTATTTGCTTAAAAGTGATAGTGATTTCACGTAGACTCCTTGAGGGATAGAAATCATATAGTGCTTATCCAGATATTGAAAGATCTCTTCATGTATCGTCTTTTATGTCAGTTTATAATTATTTCCAATGACTTTAAAGTGGAGTTCATGCCTAAACTTTCTCTTTTCCCATTGTTTCGTTGCTTGGCTATTTGTCTGTTTTTCTATATTTAGTTCAGGTGTCATGTTATTATTTTCTTGGCAGATTAGAAAAATACCAACGATAGTCTTCTTGAGAATTGTCCCTTCAGGAGATTGTGTGGGTCTGTTCCTGTTTTCTTGAAGTTCTTGTACATCATCCATGTCGGCAGGTCCTTCACTTGTAGTTGCAGTTGGATCTGTAGCAAAGGAAGTTGATGCAGTAACAAGAGATGTTAAGGTGGTTGAGTTTATCTTTAGGCGAGGGTCTTCAGGCACATTTTTAGGTAGTTTAATACTTGGTAAATTCTTAATCCGGCAAATTTCATTAACACTTTGCAAATGTACCAGGGAGAGTGGAATTCATCATATGGCCATATACCTTGGCACTTATCTCATCTGGTTTCATGGGATACTGGAGTCGGTCATTTGGCATAATGTAAGATTTGGAAAGAGTTGTTCCTACTGTACTGCTTCAGAGTAAGATCATGTAGGTTCCCTTTTGACCTTTCTTATTTCAGGCAATTTCTCCTTTTTTAATTTCTTCTTCAGGGGGCATCTAGCAGCTAATGTGGAGTGTTCTTTGAAAATTTAATGTATTTTTTGGTCTTTGTCTTACATATTCATTCCATCTGTGACCAGTTCAGAGCAATCTGATCAAATACTTATATCACTAGAGCAGTCCCTATTGACATGGTCTAAGCTGTAGTATTTAAATAAAAAGTAAATGTTCACGAACTTCTCATTTTCAACATCTCTAGGGTTGATTTTAGTGTTAAAGAAGAGAATCTACTGATCCTTGATCTTCATTGCCATGCTTATGAATTTTGGTATTCCTAATACATAAATGAATATATTTTTTTTTAATCCTGATAACTAATTCTACTTTATGTTCTCATTTAATCTTTCGACTTCTACTTTCATTTCTTCGTTATCATGGTCAATAACATATGGGTTTACACGCATAAGTACAACTGTTTTCTTAGCATTAAGTTCAGGTGGCATGATTATTTCAAATATATTCATCACCTAGGACCAAAACAAATCCATTTTGGTTACTGATTACTGTATAGACGATGACTTTGCCCTCACTGAGGTATTTGAAAATATTTTTTTTACCCCGACCGGGACTAGAACCTAAGACACATAATTACTGTGCCAAGCGCTACCAACTACACCATATAGTGTTGTGCTTATTAGATTATTGTTGGTCCCAAATGAGATTGAGATTGGAATTATATGCGAAAACGAAGCCACGTGTGAGGTTGGGAGAAACTATAATATGAACAGAGTGGCATTCAGATAGAATACGTTCATTCCTAGTACAACAGATATAGCTGTAATGTTTGTTTCCCTTTTAGACCTTCTGTGGCGTAGATGGTAGCGCCTTGGTACAGTAATTATGTGTCCTAGGTTCAAGCCCCGGTCGGGGTAAAAATTATTCATATATATATATATATATATATATATATATATATATATTATATATATATATATATATATATATATATATATATATATATATATATCCATCTATTTATCTATCTATCTATCTACCTATCTATCTTTATATATATATATATATATATATATATATATATATATATATATATATATATATATATATATATATATATATATATATATATATATATATATATATATATATATATATATATATATATATATATATATATATATATATATATATATATATATATATATATATATATATATATATATATATATATATATATATATATATATATATAAGGATGTTGGTTATAAAAAAAGAAATTTCATATAATGCTAACTTATTTCTCAGTGTGATAGTAGTGCTGCTTAAGGGTTAGCAGTTTTGAATACCTCTCTCATATTATCAGAAGTATATATATATATATATATATATATATATATATATATATATATATATATATATATATATATATACATACATATATATATATATATATATATATATATATATATATATATATATATATATATATATATATATATATATATATATATTTACTTCTGATGTCCCTTCCTTACAACATATCTACAGAAAATCCTTTCTTCACATTACATTACTGGATTCTTCGGACGGACACCGAGGAACTTTTAAACGTAAACACTGGTTGTTGAGGACTTATATCTGGAAAAAGATATTTTTTCACCAGTGGGAGCGGAGCTTCCCAAACATCGTCATTTTCCAGAACGAATCTTTTCATCAGTGTTCATTTAACTGCCTGACGATAAGGGCTTGTAGCCTTCGGAAGCTTACTTACCTGGTTTTCGAGGAACTTATGTTAAAGACTCTTCTGGAGAAGAACATTTACTTTGATGGGAGATGTTTCTCTCTTTACCCTCCTCAACCCGGATATCTAAAGCATAGTGTGCCATCAAGACTTGCGTAAATTTTGCAATCATCTCTGATGTCCCTTGAGGTTTTTCTCGTATTTTACTTATAGCGTATAAGGCGTGGGATCCCCAAGTCAGGCCATTCAATGAGGTTTGGAGAGTGTGATAAACTGCCGCTGTAACATATTTGTTTTTGCAATGGATTTTGGGTGCAGAGTAGATCTTTAAATATTGTTGTTATAGTGGCTCTGTTGTTGTTTCTATTGCCAGCTTTATTATGTCATATTAGTCGTTTAGCTGATGTTGTTCTCCTATTTTAAACTGAAATTGTTCTCAATTAATAGTCTTAAATTACGAATAGGTGATATTTTAAGAGTTAGTGCTTCAGTAGAGACTTTGATTATAAGTGGTAAGTTGTCATATGTAGTGAGGGGTCCTCTTTCAATAGCATAGCTTAAATGATGATGTTAGTTACTGATGACGAAATATGGTTTTGATGATTCAGATCCATGTGTCATGGTTCTAAAGCCAGGGCCTACAATCTTTATTTGATTCTTAGTTAGTAGTCTGTGTAGTATATGACCACAGTGATTCTTGTTACTGTGGCCTAATGAGTGATGTCTTGCATTAAGATCTCCTATGAGATATGAGGGACTATTTTTCCTGAATTTTTTAAAAAAGTCTACAGTTGAACACTCCCGTCTCCTTAGAGGTAAATAGGATGTACCAATGCATACGAGTCCATTCTTCATATCAAATTGTACAGCGAGAACATAGCCTTTAAAATTATCAAATAATTGAGAGTAGAGGTGTTCCTTCATAGCTATAACAATGCTGGGGTGCTTTTCATGTAAAATATTTCTTTGGAATATGCTACATCCAAAAGCTTAATTTTTTGCATTTACGTGTACTGTTTAATAGTATGGTAACCGGATCCTATGCCCTGTAAACATTATAAAGTTATTTCTTCTAATGGAAGTCCATGATAAGATGTTGTGTTGAATAATGCTTAATTTTAATAATATATTATTCATCATGAAGATTAGAAGTGATATGTATTTAGGAATTATTTGCTTAAAAGTGATAGTGATTTCACGTAGACTCCTTGAGGGATAGAAATCATATGGTGCTTATCCAGATATTGAAAGATCTCTTCATGTATCGTCTTTTATGTCAGTTTATAATTATTTCCAATGACTTTAAAGTGGAGTTCATGCCTAAACTTTCTCTTTTCCCATTGTTTCGTTGCTTGGCTATTTGTTTGTTTTTCTATATTTAGTTCAGGTGTCATGTTATTATTTTCTTGGCAGATTAGAAAAATACCAACGATAGTCTTCTTGAGAATTGTCCCTTCAGGAGATTGTGTGGGTCTGTTCCTGTTTTCTTGAAGTTCTTGTACATCATCCATGTCGGCAGGTCCTTCACTTGTAGTTGCAGTTGGATCTGTAGCAAAGGAAGTTGATGCAGTAACAAGAGATGTTAAGGTGGTTGAGTTTATCTTTAGGCGAGGGTCTTCAGGCACATTTTTAGGTAGTTTAATACTTGGTAAATTCTTAATCCGGCAAATTTCATTAACACTTTGCAAATGTACCAGGGAGAGTGGAATTCATCATATGGCCATATACCTTGGCACTTATCTCATCTGGCTTCATGGGATACTGGAGTAGGTCATTTGGCATAATGTAAGATTTGGTAAGAGTTGTTCCTACTGTACTGCTTCAGAGTAAGATCATGTAGGTTCCCTTTTGACCTTTCTTATTTCAGGC
>JAXCGZ010020762.1:172500-175000 GCA_037179515.1 Halocaridina rubra
TTGTAGCATCTTGGGCCTTGGCAATTCGCCAATTTTTCTTCTCTCTTTCTGGTGTTCCCTGCTCTTCATAGGCTTCATTCATTTTCTCTGCCTTTGTTTTTGCTACTGCTCTCCTTGCCTCCTTCTCTGCCTGCTTGTACTCTTCTTTATCCCGCTCCATGCCTAATAAATCTGCCTTTTTCTTAGCTTCTTTCTTGTTCTTCACCCATTCTTGCACTTCCTCATTCCACCACCATGACTCTTTATCAATTGGGGGTTTCCTTACTGATGACTTTCCAAGTTCCTCCTCACCAACCCTCAAAATCACCTTACTATTCTCTGTCCACCATTCTTGTACATCTTCATGCAACCTTATCGCTTCCAAAACTCTTCCCTTAAACATAGCTCTCAGCTCTGCATCTTTCAATCTCCACCGCTTTATCTTTGGGTCCATCTTCGGCTTCTTACTTTTCCTACATTTCCTGATCCTGCAATCAGTTACTACTATCCTATGTTGCACTGCTACACTCTCCCCATTTATTACTTTACAGTTGCTAATCTCCTTCAGATGGTCTCTCCTACACAACAATAAATCTATCTGGCTCTCCCTCCCACCACTACTGTATGTAATCAATCTGTTTTCCTTTTTCTCAAAGAATGTGCTGACCAATGCCAGATCAAATGCCACTGCAAAATCAATCACTCTCTCTCCCCCCTCATATCTTTCGCCCACCCCCCAGCCCCATGAACTCTACCTATCCCAGCCCTCCCACTTTCCAAGTGGCCATTTAGATCTCCTCTCAAAATTACCCTCTCCTTTATAGGAATTGTTCTAAGCTCCTGGTCCATCTCCTCCCAAAATGCATCCTTCACCTCAGCTGTACAACCAGTTTGTGGGGTATAGGCACATACCACATTGATTACCGTTTCTCCCAGTCCTAGCTTTAAACTCATAATTCTGTCACTCTTTCTATTCACACCAAGTAAGCTTTCCTTCAGGTCTTTGGATAGTATTATTCCTACACCATTCCTTCCTTCCTCATTTGCTTCACTATGGAACAGTTTGCAACCCTCACCCAGTTCCCTCGCCTTATTTCCTTTCCACCTGGTCTCCTGCACACGCAGCACTCCAATTCTCCTCCTCTCCATCAGGTCCACCAATTCTCGCCCCTTCCCAGTCATCGTCCCCACATTAAGAATGCCCACCCGCAGCACCACCTCTGACACTTTCCCTCGAGCTTTCCTCTTTAACCCAGCCTGCCCATGACTGGGTAGCCCTTGCTGTCTTTCCTGAGGGATCAGGCAGAGCCCCAACGCGTCGCCTATGGGGAACGCCCTAGTATGGTGACTATTCTTGCTATTTGTACTGGCCATATTTTGGTTTTGGCAAAATTTTTATGGCCGGATGCCCTTCCTGCCACTAACCCTCCCCATCTACCCGGGCTTGGGACCGGTACCAAATTGAGGCTGGCTTACCCCCCTCAGTGGCTGGGTTTATTCACTATATACTGTTGTAGACGATTTCTGAAGTTTTCCAGCACTCGAATAGTTATTCCAGGTGGTACTTCTGCAATCTTTTGACAAATATCATCCTTTAATTCTTCAATGGTACCCGGTCAGTGTTTGTAGACCTCAGTTTTCAAGTTTGTTCCGGTTTTACGTCACGGACTCCAAGTAACCCCAGAAATAATAATCACAAGGGTTGAGGTCGGGCGAGCGTACAGGCCATACAATGTCACCGCGTATATCAAGTGTCCTGGAAACATTTCTCTCATAGCTTCCATTGATCTTCATGCTGTGTGTGGGGAGGCTCCATCCTGCTGAAACCACACATTCTGTAGCGAAGGTCGTTTGCTTTTGGTTCCAGAAATGTCTGCGGCATCTTCACATACTGGTCAGATGTGTCTGTAACTGAGTGGTTTCTCTCCTCAAAAATATAAGTGCCCCATACACCTAAGTTCGAAACTGCGCACCATACAGTCACTCGTTCACTGTGTAGAGGTCTTTCATGAAGCTGTCTAGGGTTATTCACGCAGCCTGAGAGATAAAAGTGAGCTTGATCACTTGTGAGAAGAACAGCATTTGCAGGAACATTTTGAAAGATATCCTCACAACATGACAAGCGAACTTCCCAGTCGCGTTCGTACAGTTTCTGAGCAATCATTAATTTGTATGGATGGAACTTCAAATCAATGTGTAGACTTCATCTGACTGCTGTGTCAGACTATCCCAAGGCAGAAGCATCTTTACGAGCTGAACGTGTAGGAGACTGAGCAACAGAAAGTCTCACATCTTGAACACTTTCTGGATTTCGAGTGCTTTGAGGTCTTCCAGGTGGCTTTCTTTTAAGTGTTGAACCTGTGGCTCTGAAATCTGCAACCCATAGCAGTATTTTTTCTATCCGGAACTGCATCATTCTGAGCTAATATGTAATGATTTCGAAAGAGCTCTCTGTATTGCAATGACATATTCACCTTTCTTCAAAAACGTCTCTACAGCAAAAGACGATGTGCACCAGTCC
>JAXCGZ010020762.1:180000-202500 GCA_037179515.1 Halocaridina rubra
TGGCAAATTCTTTTTGTTTATGAGCGCATTGCTAAAGTGATGTCAGTGCAGTTCATAGAAATAGTTTGGGCTCGTATGCACCTTCTATTGGTCTCCAATTCATTCGATAATACAACGCCGAAGAGCCAACATTGACTGGCAAAAAAGTTCAGTGTTGTGATGAGTGCATACATCAATGGAGAACATTAATTAAGGGATAATTACATAGCTACTGACCGAGCTTGCTTACGAATAAATAATATGTAGCGGTGAGCAAGATTGGGCAAGTTTCGTCAATAACCACCTTAAAAAATGAATTACTTCTTTACTTAGTATGCATTCCTAGAGTATTTGATAAACTTCTAATATATATGTTTAACATCTTGGAGTCACTAAAGCAAAGTATTGTAGTCTGTGGACGACTTACTGGAATATAAACTACCAACTTTTCATATGGCTAGTCCACTGCAATTCGGTACAAGTACCTAGTTATTTGCCAGAAAAACGAGAAATAATGGCACCCAAGTGACTTATGTCTTTCTCGTCTACCAGGCATTAGAGAGGTGGAGGAAGACGTGTTACAATGAGCTAATTTGGGAGGGTACAGATATCTTGTAGGTCTCAATACCCGCAATCTTTAGGTGTTGTTCTTTAGGGAATGAATGCCAACTGATTACTCACTGCCTAACACTTGACTTACGTCTTCAGATCTCGAACAAGCTCCAAGATACAAAAAGGTGGCGGTAATAGGAGGTCTTTCTGTATATGCCTAGACTAACTAAATTTGTATTTAAGCTGCCCTTCAATCAGGTAAATGCCCCAGATCATATGATGTGGTTGTGACTCGGTGCAGTGCTGGTTTCCATGCAGTGTGTGCGACCTAGTTTCCAAGCGTTAGCATCAGCCAAATGTTATCCTATCAGTTTTAGTTCAAATATCAGAGATTGGCAGCGTGGGATACTCACCACGTGGTACGTGGTTCTAAGCAGCATGGTAGACAATTAAATGAATAGCATATGACACGAATCTTAGTAGAATCCACAGTAATGAACAGGATATCTGATCATATACGTAAGGTAGATAACTTTTAAGAATATATTCCAAACTTTCCAATTCATCATATTTGAAATGATATTGGGACAAGATTAAAAGTCTTCGGTATTTATTAAAGCGTTTATTTCGTGATTTCATAGGCTGTTTTAAGAAAAATAAAAAAATCCACCAAGTGACTAACATCCCCCATACTTCTCTTCTACTTATCCTTTATTAACACGTTTCAACATTGCAAGAATATTAATTAAAAGTATTTGGAAGACTTCTTACACTCACTCACACACACAAAACAAGTTTGGCACTAACTGAATTCTGTCACTTAATTCTGATGAGAAAATATTGTCACATGATCACTGTGGTCATACGTTCGTCAAATTTCAACTTTTTCTGTGAAAAGGATACTCGAGAAACAAATGATAGCCGAATCCAAAGTGATCACGATAGACGCGAAGCCTAATTCATAATTTATGAAAAAAGAGAATTCTTTCACCAGGAGTAAGATCCTTATACAATTTCCACCGATTCTTAGTGCCAAATACAACACAAGATATCACTATGACTTGTTCCGATTCTGATATGCTGGAATTTGGAATTCATAGTGAAATTCATCACCTTGCACTGTCACAACATTTTCCGTGACTGTTGCAACCATCTTCAGCCATTATGATTCCCCATAGTTGTACCACATTACATGACCGAGGACAATGTTAGGGCTCCATGCCAAGATGCACTTTTTTTTTTTATGAAATGTTAGTTTTGGGTGGTTCATGAACCAGGTTCTACTCAGTCACCTCTTAGCAATTTGTTCCTAGTGGGCTATATCCAATATGACTTCACTAGGAACCAAAGAAAGTAGTTTGGAAAGTCATTTAAATCTTTCTCAGTTTTAGATTTTATTAATATACAGACTTTTTTGTCCATCTATATCTATTTCTTATCTAATGAAATAATGACCTCGAAATATCTAATAATAATTGCTAATAACTAAGAACCAATTTAAAAAATTTGACAGGTTTATTGTATCTCAAAACCAGAATCGTCTAATTACAACATGAAAGACTATAAACTACAACCAAGAGGCTGTAAATAGTTCCGACATTATGTTTTACAATTTTCCTGTATGTTGAAATAGCTTTGAATGCAAGCTACATCCACCTGATAGCTAATATGCACCTATAAAAGGTCATTTTGCATACACTGGAACCGAGTGGTTGTTCAGCCTGGGGATATGCCTAAACTAATGTCATTCATTGGACTCACTGGTATCCTTATGAATCGTAGCTGCTGAGGAGAATCCTAAACGTAATGTGTTGAGAGGCAAAACTTAGCCAGAAATAATCCGAGAATTAAGAATGGCTGCTACGGCTTTCCTAGAGTTAATTGTGACAGACAATGAAACTAGTACAGAACACCTTCTAGCAGATCTCGAATAAGCTAATCCCTCTCGAACAGGACTCCTATGGGTATGTCGTCTACTTTTTCCTTAAGTACTTATTCACCTGTACCTATGAGAAGAACAAAAAGGAAATTATTGTACTCTCAGTTATATTTTGTAGCAATTAGCTCCTTATTTTTTCGCTGCCAGACTTTGGAACTATGAATGATACATTCTCTGACTCAAGTTAGGTATGGCAGAATCTTTAATTGAGAATATGTTGAGTGCTTTCCATGAAGCTTACATTTCTTCAATAATGAGCCAAGTTTCTGGAATGCTGTCTCATAGACCAAAAGAGACCTCATGTGAAGGTCTTTTTCTACTGAACAAGTATCAGAATGGACCTTATCACATCGTCTTCTCTTTGCCCTTACCTAAACCATGGATAAGTTGTTCGATGAAAGAAAGGACTGTGAGTTTGCTGCATCAACTGGACGCCACAAAGAGAAGACATGAATCGGAGTCGTCTTTATGCAAAAGACAAAAATAAAATCAAAACCGAAATAGTATATTATATCAACCACTTTGAATCTAGGCCTGAGGAATCACTTCATAACATCGTGAATGATCAAGTGGCATCAGTTGATGTTAATGTAGATGATTGTTTGTCTATTGAGTGAAAGTATGGCAGCATAATATATGGAAAACCTCAATGACAGATGACTTGATTCATTGAAGAAACATTCTTTTTTTATGAGTGTGACACCAGTTTCGGCAAAAAAATAAAAATAAAATAAAACTGTCTTCATCAATAAAGGCCTGGGCACGAAGAAAACATTAAGACATCCCATAAGAAAAAGGTAACAGATAAGGCAGAGATGAGGTAATGATACACAAAGGAAAAGAAGACAAAAGAAATGTCAAAGTACTGAGGACCTAGGGATAGGGCAGGATTAGGTCTTGCGAGGACGATAGATCCACTGGTGGGACGAAGATAGGTTTTAAGAATTAGGAAAGACAGAACGAGGAAGAGAGTTCCAGAGTCTGGAGGTAAATGGGAAGAAGCAGTTGCTGCACCAGCCAATCCGCGAGCTACAAATCTCCACATAGTACCTGTGATATGAGGCCGCTTGGCGAGTGTTACGAAACCTCGGTAGTGGAGGAGGGATGCAAGTCGCCACCTCATCAGAGCAGCAAAGAAAGTAGTAGCGATAGAAGAGAGAAAGGGATGATACCTTACGGCGAAGAGAAAGAGAATCCAGATTAGAAGTAAGAGAAGGGTCATTAATGAGTACGACTGCTTTAGATTCAACCCAATCAAAGAGATATGTATAAGAAGAAACACCCCATATGCATGAGCAGTATTTTAAGCAGGGTCGGAAAAGACCTTTATAGATTTTAATTAAATGAAAGGAGTTAAAGTAATGACGAAAACAAAACAAAACCCGAATTTTTTTTGGATGCAGATTTATAAGTTTGGGTTATCTGATTCCTCTAAGACAAGTTATAGGCTATATGGATTCCTAATATGTTGATAGTATTATGAGGATAAATTTTGTTAGTTAAGAAGACAATAGGGCTATCAGGAGGAGAAAAAGATGAAGAGATAACCAGAAACTGACTTGGAGGCATTAAATTTAAGTAAATTTTGGGTGCCCCACTCAGATACACTCTGAAAATCGGAATTGGAAATAGAAGAATGAGTCATATGAGACTGATTATGAGTAGCAGATGAAGGTTGTGAAGAAAAGGTTGAGGAAACAATAAGGCTAGAATCGTCGGCAAAGGCGTGATGACGAGAGGAAGATGGGGATTGAAGAAGATTATTGATGAAGAGAAGAAACAGAGTGGGTGAAAGAATAGAGCTCTGTGGAGCACCACTGGTAACAGTGTATGAGCTAGAAGTTGCATAGTCAATGGTCAGAGAGGACTGAATATCACAGATAAGTGAGTTAGATTCAAAACGTTTCAAAACGTGAGCATTGTGCAAAGTTTCGATATATCTAGTGATAGAAGAGGTTAGGACAATATAATTTGTTGTTATATTGAAAGGAATTAAGAAATGAATGAGAATCGGAGATGCCATTTCGTATGATATGGAGAAATTATATTTCCAGTTATTAGTAGTCTCACAAACAGGTTAATTTGATATTAGAAAACTCTTCAAATATGAACTATCACAAATTCCTTCCACATTTGTTGATGAATATGGTGATATGAGAAAGTGCAAAAAACTACGTTGTTTAATAAGTTAGCAGTTTTCTGTCAGGGTGATTATATACAGTTGAAATACAACTAGTAGATGACATTGCAGCACTTTATCACACCATGTGATACTGCTCAAACATCCTCAGGGATTTGCCGCTTCCCTTGATAGTGCACACTCTAGCTGATAATATTTTTGTGGAACCTAAATTTTAAGAAAGACAAGCTAATATACAATTCATATGTGAAAAGTCTGGAATTTCTGTCATAAAAAAGCAGATTTGACAGACATTAGTTACATGCTGGAAATAATCAAAGAAATAAAGCATGTGCAAGTCCTTGCAAATGATAATGATATTTTCACTTTGCCAGTTATCTTCCTCTGGATGTACAAACTTACAAGGCAAATTTCTAAGAAGAAGTTCAGTGGTAGCAATACTGACATCAGTGAAACTGCACTACAAGATTTCAATTCCATGCGCTCTCTGGGTGCGACAGTGTCCATTCCATTTGAAATATGAAAAATTTCAATTATCAATCGGCTCCCGAACACTTTGCATTTAGAGTGTTCATGGATCCGTGTGCTAAGACAAGCCTTGGCTCAAAGAATTTAATTGATATATTAGTTATAATTTGGTGAGAAGGTGGGGTTTCTGAATGATATGAGATTTTTCCTGTTTAGCAAGAGAAAGGATACTCCAAGGAGCAAGTCCACCAACTATTGATGCAGTGACCGATCAACATATCAAGAAGGCTTTACGTCAGAGTTTCATGTGGATAGCTGTTGACCAAAAGGGCCCTTCCCATGTTGATATAACGGTTACGATATTGTGGATGAGACGTGATATGTTTAGAAGACAGCATCGTATTTGGCGAGTTTGTTTATTTATCTACTAGTAACAACATACACAAGGTTGCACATTATATATAATGTAATGAGTGTCAGTATTGCACATATTGAAGGAATTCTCAGTATAGCAACATCCCTCCTTTCTAAAAAGAAAAACAATCATATATATATATATATATATATATATATATATATATATATATATATATATATATATATATATATATATATATATATATATATATATATATATATATATATATAGTTCCAGTCAGTACAAAATATTTTCTTAAACATCAGCATATACTTCAGATCTATCAAAAAGTCTATGTTTCTTGAAATTTCGTTCTGACCTTCACGGACTGAAAGTACTTTGAACAGGGACATTACTATTAACGCAAGCAAGGTCTATTTGGTTTTTCAATGAAGCAATGGTGGTTTTGTACTGTATGCTACTGTTTCTGTAATCCATAGTTTCCGTGGTGGGTTGCAACATATTAGAATGACTATTGTAATATAAGCTTTTGTAAAACTAAAATTTTTCACTGGTGTTTGGAATTACTTTTTTGATAAACCTACTGTTTCTTCGTAATGAATAACCGTTACGATTATCAACATCTTATGATCTTCGTTCATTGCTTTTCTGCTTAAAAGTACCTGTAATCTAAGTCAGTTCGTTTATTTCTTTCACTAGCACTCTCATTACTGGAGATAATTCTGAAAGCTATTAACTTATAGATTGATTATTGTATATTGCAACAAGGCTGCTTTTGTTTATGAGAGTTTTATAGTCCTCAAAGCTAGACAAACTACTATAACATTTAGCAGGCAAATTTTAACTTATTTTTCCCTTACACAGTAACTCAGCAGGACTTGGAAATTTGCTGTCTAGTGGGGTACTGTGTAAAAATAACAAAGTCATCTGTAGAGTTCTCTGTCCTTTGAAGAACTGTTTTAACAACACTAACCATATCCTCAGCAAGTATATTACTGTGGAGGTAGTGAGAGCCACTTGTAATGTGTTTAAAATGTCGTTGCACTGCAAATTTCATAAAACTAGTTTCACAGTCCTGAGGTCTATTACCACTGTTAAGGCTTTTAGGCAACTCATGGTAAACATATAATCACAAAATTTTATTACTTCATTACAAGTAACTGTATGGAACCCATGTCTAATTCAAGCACATCATTAGGAACTATTTCCCATGGCTGTGAAGGAATATTATTTTAAAGCATAGGCTCCTTCTTAATGCTAATGGCATGCTGCAAAAATAAATCACAATTTCTCACAATTTTTTCAATGTCAACTATCGCATTAAGTAAATGAAAATAATCTTTTGCCCTAAGTTAGAACTTTGATAGAACATGATAATATGCATAAACGCCATTCAAGTACTCTTTCTTAAAAAAATTTGGATGATAAAGTCACTGAGCACTAAAAGAATCATCCTCTACTGATAAGTAGCTTCTAATTGTCCAATATGGGTGAGCAATCTTCGTGTACTTGTTTTGACTAATTTGGCCATCCATTCCTATCCTGTTCTTTTATTGTAGACAGTTTAGTGTCAAGCTGACTATCTAAACGTAACTTTTATAACTGATATGCAAACATTTGTACCATGCATACAACTTTTTCTAATTTTACATACAGAAATACAACGTCTCAAAATATTGGTCTTGTTCTATAAATGTGGAATAATAACACTTAAATATTTGAATTAACACCTAAAATTTCTGCAATTCTCACCTGTCTTTAGGTGCATGACAATTTTGAATATCATGATTCTTCTTGACATTAGGTTTCATGGCTTTTTTACCATATAAGTCGATAAAATATATGAAATCTGTTAATATAGCACAATGCTTCATTATGCTCTTTCGGTTTTATCATGGACCTCTATATCATCAAGTGTTCCAATAACACCCTTACTTTCCTTTTTATTATTTCATCTATGTATTTCTGAATTGTATCTTGGCAAACACGCAAGCTGAAAGGTAGCTTTCAAAACTTGAATTTTCCTGCAGGGCTATTCAAACAACTTAAATGACCACTTCATCATTTTAATCAATACACCAATAAACTTGTTTTGCATCTAACTTAGAATTTTCTTTGCCGTTACAAACTCATGGCTTATTTAATCAAGCTTGGAAATCTTATAATAAGTGCACATAATATCTTTGTTCAAATTCATCAGGTCCAAAGATGCAATCACCTCACTTTGAAGCTTTCGTGAAAAAAATAAATAATGGAGATAAGCCTGTCACTTATGGTATCATCTAAACATATAGTTATGGCATTAAGCTTTTCCAAATCCATTACTGTACTGCAGGTTTCTTCTTTCAGCTTAATGGGAAATTTGGAAGGAGGGGATACAACAGATGCAGCATCATGTTTTAACACAAAATAATACATTCTAGGAAAATGACCTAAACCCTCAAAGCATTTAGAATACAATTCCTTTAATTCTTTCTTGTCTCTAATGTATATACTTACATTTACAGGAATTTCAATTTTCTTTTGGTTATATAACTGTATTTCATTTGAAGATCGTGGTCTACAAGTATTTGTAACATAAATTTGTTTAGTATTTGCAAACTTGATAGTTCTTAACTTTTCAGATAAACTATAAGATATAATGTTACTTTATTCAATTTAGTGCTTTTCTCTACAATTCCCTTATATCCTTAATCCTCTCGCCTTTTTTCCTCTCCTATCCTATCCCATAACAAATAAAACAAGAGATGGACTATCAATATCACATATAAAATCTAGCAGCTATATATTCTGAATTATCAAATTACAATCATCAATTTTCTTTATACAAGCTCCAATGAGTAACGGCTTTTTTTTTCCATCTAGTTATATCTGTTTTAAGCATCTCAGTGATAAACATTGCCATCTGCGCCAGTATCTGCTTTTACCTGTCCAAGAAAAAAATAAAAAATCTTTAGGCTTTGCATTCATTTTTGTCATAACAGTTTTGCCATAACAGAGAAAGAGATATCTCCTAACAATCAAGAACTTCATAACTACAGTCAACATTACAGTTCTCTTTTCATTTTATTTTATTTCTTCTGTATTATCACATGATCTTGCTTCCTCTGTTGACAAACCTACTTTATCTAGAGAGCTTGATCCACGGAAAAAAATTATTCTCACTGTGACAGACTGTACACTTTTTCTAGTACGCTGCGCAACACTTTGGCGGATGATTTCTACAACAAAATTGACACAATTAGCGCTCAGTTGCTCTCCTGGTACATACTGATGCTGTATAACGACTATCAAAGCTTTTTGCATTTTGCATAGGGGTCTAAAACCTATGTACAGATTTAATGGTTTCATGTGCCTGCAAGTCATATTTTTTTTTTTTATAAAATTTTCCTTTACTCTGGCCATGATATTCCTTATATCAGCTGAAATATAAGATGCTTGTCTCTGATAGTGATTCCTGGAATTGCATAAAGTAGCTTTTGCTTTAAGCCTATATACAAAATCGTCGATAGGTTGATCTTCCTTCTTTTCTAACGTTCAAAGCTTTTGCCGCATCACCAATATATCTATAATACCTGTTATATGTGACTTGAATTTATCACTTGTCATAACTTATATGACCAGATGACAAAAAATGTAGTGATGTGAATCTTATCATCACAAAAACCATAAATCACTAAATAGCAATGTTAGAAATCATACCATTCTTCAAATGTTCTCATATGGTCCTCCACTTGAGGATGGTTGAGGTACCGAGCTACTTTGCAACATTTTGAGTTCATTAGCCTAGGGCAGGTTACGAGGCTGTAGTGATACATCGCCTGGCACTACTGCAGCGAATATATGATAGGCTGCCCAAAGCTATATCCAGAAATGAAAGTAAATAATATTGTCTAGCTAGCCCTATCACTGATACAATAGGTACTACGGAGGGAATAGGCTCACTGTCATCAGTCTCGTACTGTAAACAAGGCTGGCAGAGAGGACTAATACTGCAAATGAATCCGTTTGGTAGACCATAATGTCTACAGATAGGCACAGGCTATGCAAGCCCAATTAGAATCCACAATAATGGCAGTTAAATACGACTCCAAAGAGTGAAAATCATAAGACACACCCTCAGAGGTACACTGCAGTACTGGTTGACACGTTAGCCTAAACAGTGCCTCTTACTGCCGACCAGTGGTCAGTCGCCAACGACGTTTCTTCATAATTATGTAGCAAGCAGGCTTCATACATATTTTGCTGCTTTTTTAAATATTTCTTAGGCTGTCTTCATCCACCTGGGCTCGGATTAAGTGGCTAACATATTACGATATCGTGAATGATGCTTGATTAACTAAGCAGGTAGCACCGTTGTTGGCGAGAATGTCAATTCATTTACCTGTAACAACATTCAAAAAGTTGCATATTATGTATATCGTAATGAGCATAAATATATCTCATAATGTAGGGTTTCTCAGTATTGCAACAATTGCTGAGTATGACTGGAAAACTAAGAATTAGATTCAACGCCATTAGCATGCCCTCTAGTATGATTCCTCCCATTTTACTACAGATTGCTGCATATGGTTGTCAGTGAAGTCCGCCTTGTTAAGGGGGTTTGCACGGTCAAACGATTCGTCGAACGCGGTTCGACAGACAAGTGTTTAAAGTGATGTTCGAATGTGTGAACGGGGTATTTGGTTGTCGAATTCGTTTGACAAACGTGTTCGACAACCCAATACCCCGTTCACACGTTCGAACATCACTTTAAACACTTGTCTGTCGAACCGCGTTCGACGAACTGTTTGACCGTGTAAACCCCCCTGAACAAAGCGGACTTCACTGACAACCTCAGGACTGTGAAACTAGTTTTATAAAATTTGCAGTGCAACGACATTTTAAACACATTACAAGTGGCTCTCACTACCTCCACAGTAATATACTTGCTGAGAATATGGTTAGTGTTGTTAAAACAGTTCTTCAAAGGACAAAGAACTCTACAGATGACATTATTATTTTTACACAGTACCCCACTAGACAGCAAATTTCCAAGTCCTGCTGAGTTACTGTGTAAGGGAAAAATAAGTTAAAATTTGCCTGCTAAAAGTTATAGTTGTTTGTCTAGCTTTGAGGACAATAAAACTCTCATAAACAAAAGCAGCCTTGTTGCAATATACAATAATCAATCTGTAAGTTAATAGCTTTCAGAATTATCTCCAGTAATGAGAATGCTAGTGAAAAAAATAAACGAACTGACTTAGATTACAGGTACTTTTAAGCAGAAAAGCAATGAACTAAGATCATAAGATGTTAATAATCGCAACGGTTATTCATTACGAAGAAACAGTAGGTTTATCAAAAAGGTAATTCCAAACACCAGTGAAAAATTTTAGTTTTACAAAAGCTTATATTACAATAGTCATTCTAATATGTTGCAACCCACCACGGAAACCATGGATGACAGTAACAGTAGCATACAGTACAAAACCACCATTGCTTCATTGAAAAACCAAATAGACCTTGCTTGCGTTAATAGTAATGTACCTGTTCAAAGTACTTTCAGTCCGTGAAGGTCACAACGAAATTTCAAGAAACATAGACTTTTTGATAGATCTGAAGTATATGCTGATGTTTAAGAAAATATTTTGTACTGACTGGAACTATATATATATATATATATATATATATATATATATATATATATATATATATATATATATATATATATATATATATATATATATATATATATATATATATATGTATGTATACATATATATATATATATATATATATATATATATATATATATATATATATATATATATATATATATATATATATATATATATATATATATATATATATATATATATATATATATATATATATATATATATATATATATATGTATGATTTTTTTCTTTTTTGAAAGGAGGGATGTTGTTATATTGCGAATTCCTTCAATATGTGCAATACTGACACTCATTACATTATATATAATGTGCAACCTTGTGTATGTTGTTACTAGTAGATAAATAAACAAACTCGCCAAATACGATGCTGTCTTCTAAACATATCACGCCTCATCCACAATATCGTAACCGTTATATCAACATGGGAAGGGCCCTTTTGGTCAACAGCTATCCACATGAAACTCTGATGTAAAGCCCTCTTGATATGTTGATCGGTCACTGCATCAATAGTTGGTGGACTTGCTCCTTGGAGTATCCTTTCTCTTGCTAAACAGGAAAAATCTCATATCATTCAGAAACCCCACCTTCTCACCAAATTATAACTAATATATCAATTAAATTCTTTGAGCCAAGGCTTGTCTTAGCACACGGATCCATGAACACTCTAAATGCAAAGTGTTCGGGAGCCGACTGATAATTGAAATTTTTCATATTTCAAATGGAATGGACACTGTCGCACCCAGAAAGCGCATGGAATTGAAACATTGTAGTGCAGTTTCACTGATATCAGTATTGCTACCACTGAAATTCTTCTTAGAAATTTGCCTTGTAAGTTTGTACATCCAGAGGAAGATAACTGGCAAAGTGAAAATATCATTATCATTTGCAAGGATTTGCACATGCATTATTTCGTTGATTATTTCCAGCATGTAACTAATGTTTGTCAAATCTGGTTTTTTATGAAAGAAAATCCAGACTTTTCACATATGAATTGTATATTAGCTTGTCTTTCTTAAAATTTAGGTTTCACAAAAATGTTATCAGCTAGAGTGTGCACTATCAAGTGAAGCGGCAAATTCCTGAGGATGTTTGATCAGTACAGTCGTGTTCTTTGGCCACATGGTGTGATAAAGTGCTGCAATGCCATCTACTAGTTGCATTTCAACTAAATAATCACCCTGACAAAAAACTGCTAACTTATTAAACAACATAGTTTTTTTTTTTGCACTTTCTCATATCACCATATTCATCAACAAATGTGAAAGGAATTTGTGATAGTTCATATTTGAAAAGTTTTCTAATATCAGATTAACCTGTTTGAGAGACTACTAATAACTGGAAATATAATTTTTCCATATCATACGAAATGGCATCTCCGATTCTCATTCATATCTTAATTCCTTTCAATATAACAACAAATTATATTGTCCTAACCTCTTCTATCACTAGATATATCGAAACTTTGCACAATGATCACTTTTTGAAGCGTTTTGAATCTAACTCACTTATCTGTGATATTCAGTCCTTTCTGACCATTGACTATGCAACTTCTAGCTCATACCCTGTTACCAGTGGTGCTCCACAGAGCTCTATTCTTTCACCCACTCTGTTTCTTCTCTTCATCAATAATCTTCAATCCCCATCTTCCTCTCTCTTTCACGCCTTTGCCGACGATTCTAGCCTTATTGTTTCCTCAACCTTTTCTTCACAACCTTCATCTGCTACTCATAATCAGTCTCATATGACTCATTCTTCTACTGTTAATTCCGATTTTCAGAGAGTATCTGAGTGGGGCACCCAAAATTTACTTAAATTTAATGCCTCCAAGTCAGTTTCTGGTTATCTCTTCATCTTCTTCTCCTCCTGATAGCCCTATTGTCTTCTTAACTAACAAAATTTATCCTCTTAAGTCTATCAACATATTAGGAATCCATATAGCCTATAACTTGTTTTAGAGGAATCAGATAATCCAACCTTCTAAATCTGCATCCAAAAAAATTCGGGTTTTGTATTGTTTTCGTCATTACTTTAACTCCTTTCATTTAATTAAAATCTATAAAGGTCTTTTCCGACCCTGCTTAAAATACTGCTCACGCATCTGGGGTGCTTCTTCTTATACATATCTCTTTGATTGGGTTGAATCTAAAGCAGTCATACTCATTAATGACCCTTCTCTTACTTCTAATCTGGATTCTCTTTCTCTTCGCCGTAAGGTATCATCCCTTTCTCTCTTCTATCGCTACTACTTTCTTTGCTGCTCTGATGAGTTGGCGACTTGCATCCCTCCTCCACTACCGAGGTTTCGTAACACTCGCCAAGCGGCCTCATATCACAGGTACTGTGTGGAGATTTGTAGCTCGCGGATTGGTTGGTGCAGCAACTGCTTCTTCCCATTTACCTCCAGACTCTGGAACTCTCTTCCTCGTTCTGTCTTTCCTAATTCTTAAAACCTATCTTCGTCCCACCAGTGGATCTATCGTCCTCTCAAGACCTAATCCTGCCCTATCCCTAGGTCCTCAGTACTTTGACATTTCTTTTGTCTTCTTTTCCTTTGTGTATCATTACCTCATCTCTGCCTTATCTGTTACCTTTTTCTTATGGGATGTCTTAATGTTTTCTTCGTGCCCAGGCCTTTTATTGATGAAGACAGTTTTATTTTAATTTTATTTTTGCCTATCCTGGTGTCACACTCATAAAAAAAAGAAAGTTTCTTCAGTGATTCAAGTCATCCATCATTGAGGTTTTCCATATATTATGCTGCCATACTTTCACTCAATAGACAAAGAATCATGTACATTAACATCAACTGATGCCACTTGATCATTCACGATGTTTTGAAGTGATTCCTCAGGCCTAGATCCAAAGTGGTTGATATAATTTTCTATTATAGTTTTGATTTTATTTTTGTCTTTTGCATAAAGACGACTCCGATTCATGTCTTCTCTTTGTGGCGTCCAGTTGATGCAGCAAACTCACAGTCCTTTCTTTCATCGAACAATTTATCCATGGTTTAGGTAAAGGCAAAGAGAAGACGATGCGATAAGGCCCATTCTGATACTTGTTCAGTAGAAAAAGACCTTCACATGAGGTCTCTTTTGGTCTATGAGACAGCATTCCAGACACCTGGCTCATTATTGAAGAAATGTAAGCTTTATGGAAAGCACTCAACATATTCTCAGGTAAAGACTCTGCCATATCTAACTTGAGTCAGGGAATGTATCATTCATAATTCCAAAGTCTGGCAGCGAAAAAATAAGAAGCTAATTGCTTCAAAATATAACTGAGAGAACACTAATTTCCTTTCTTTTCTTCTCATAGGTACAGGTGAATAAGTACTTAAGGAAAAGGTAGACGGTATGCCCAAAGGAGTCCTGTTCGAGAGGGATTAGCTTATTCGAGATCTGCTAGAAGGTGTTCTGTACTAGTTTCATTGTCTGTCACAATTAACTCTAGGAAAGCCGTAGCAGCCATTCTTAATTCTCGGATTATTTCTGGCTAAGTTTTGCCACTCAGCACATTACGTTTAGGATTCTTCTCAGCAGCTACGATTCATAAGGATACCAGTGAGTCCAATGAATGACATTAGGTTAGGCGTATCCCCAGTCTGAGCAACCACTCAGTTCCAGTGTATGCAAAATGACCTTTTATAGGTGCATATTAGCTATCAGGTGGATGTAGCTTGCATTCAAAGCTATTTCAACATACAGGAAAATTGTAAAACATAATGTCGGAACTGTTTACAGCCTCTTGGTTGTAGTTTATAGTCTTTCATGTTGTTATTAGATGTTTCTGATTTGAGATACAATAAACATGTCAACATATTTAAAATTGGTTCTTAGTTATTAGTAATTATTATTAGATATTTCAAGGTCATTATCTCAGTAGATAAGAATTAGATATAGATGGACAAAAAAGTTTTTATATTAATAAAATCTAAAACTGAGAAAGATTTAAATGACTTTCCAAACTACTTTCTTTGGCTCCTAGTGAAGTCATATTGGATATAACCCACTAGGAACAAATTGCTAAGAGGTGACTGAGTAGCACCTGGTTCATGAACCACCCAAAACTAACATTTCATAAAAAAAAGTGCATCTTGGCATGGAGCACTAACTTTGTCCTCGGTCATGTAATGTGGTACAACTATGGGGAATCATAATGGCTGACGATGGTAGTAACAGTCATGGAAAATGTTGTGACATTGCAAGGTGATGAATTTCACTATGAATTCCAAATTCCAGCATATCAGAATCGGAACAAGTCATAGTGATATCTTGTGTTGTATTTGGCACTAAGAATCGGTGGAAATTGTATAAGGATCTTACTCCTGGTGAAAGAATTCTCTTTTTTCATAAATTATGAATTAGGCTTCGCGTCTATCGTGATCACTTTGGATTCGGCTATCATTTGTTTCTCGAGTATCCTTTTCACAGAAAGAGTTGAAATTTGACGAACGTATGACCACAGTGATCATGTGACAATATTTTCTCATCAGAATTAAGTGACAGAATTCAGTTAGTGCCAAACTTGTTTTGTGTGTGTGAGTGAGTGTAAGAAGTCTTCCAAATACTTTTAATTAATATTCTTGCAATGTTGAAACGTGTTAATAAAGGATAAGTAGAAGAGAAGTATGGGGGATGTTAGTCACTTGGTGGATTTTTTTGTTTTTCTTAAAACAGCCCATGAAATCACGAAATAAACGCTTTAATAAATACCGAAGACTTTTAATCTTGTCCCAATATCATTTCAAATATGATGAATTGGAAAGTTTGGAATATATTCTTAAAAGTTATCTACCTTACGTATATGATAAGATATCCTGTTCATTACTGTGGATTCTACTAAGATTCGTGTCATATGCTATTCATTTAATTGTCTACCATGCTGCTTAGAACCACGTACCACGTGGTGAGTATCCCACGCAATCTCTGATATTTGAGCTAAAACTGTTAGGATAACATTTGACTGATGCTAACGCTTGGAAACTAGGTCTCAGACACTGCATGGAAACCAGCACAGCACCGAGTCACAACCACATCATATGATCTGGGGCGTTTACCTGAGTGAAGGGCAGCTTAAATACAAATTTAGTTAGTCTAGGCATATACAGAAAGACCTCCCATTACCGCCACCTTTTTGTATCTTGGAGCTTGTTCGAGATCTGAAGACGTAAGTCAAGAGTTAGGCAGTGAGTAATCAGTTGGCATTCATTCCCTAAAGAACAACACCTAAAGATTGCGGGTATTGAGGCCTACAAGATATCTGTACCCTCCCAAATTAGCTCATTGTAACACGTCTTCCTCCACCTCTCTAATGCCTGGTAGACGAGAAAGACACAAGTCACTTGGGTGCCATTATTACTCGTTTTTCTGGCAAATAACTAGGTACTTGTACCGAATTGCAGTGGACTAGCCATATGAAAAGTTGGTAGTTTATATTCCAGTAAGTCGTCCACAGACTACAATACTTTGCTTTAGTGATTCCAAGATGTTAAACATATATATTAGAAGTTTATCAAATACTCTAGGAATGCATACTAAGTAAAGAAGTAATTCATTTTTTAAGGTGGTTATTGACGAAACTTGCCCAATCTTGCTCACCGCTACATATTATTTATTCGTAAGCAAGCTCAGTCAGTAGCTATGTAATTATCCCTTAATTAATGTTCTCCATTGATGTATGCACTCATCACAACACTGAACTATTTTTCTAATCAATGTTGGCTCTTCAGAATTGTGTTATCGAATGAATTGGAGACCAATAGAAGGCGCATTCGAGCCCAAACTATTTCTATGAACTGCACTGACATCACTTTCGCAATACGCTCATAAACAAAAAGAATTTGCCATTTGTAAAAAAAAAACATTTGGTGCTAAAATAAAATGTTCATAATTGGAAGGACAACCTATGCACATATAAAAGATAATCTCACAACTTACGAGGGTAAAAATAGTGTTATGAAGTCATCATTAACTTCAATGACGACGCACTCAAGACTGAAGCGACACTGATGTAATTGAATGAACAGAGAGAGAGAGAGAGAGAGAGAGAGAGAGAGAGAGAGAGAGAGAGAGAGAGAGAGAGAGAGAGAGAGAGAGAGAGAGAGGGAGGATGGACATCACTTTAAACACTTGTCTGTCGAACCGCGTTCGACGAACCGTTTGACCGTGTAAACCCCCCTTTAGAGCTAAAGGTGAACTTGTCGCTCCAGTGGTTTTATCTTGTATTACTTAGTGCATTGTTCTGATGACATCTGTATTTTACCATATCTGCTCTTACTTATATTGAACAAGTCGAGCATGACTCCGAAGAGGATGATACAACGATTGATGAATGAAGAACACCTAAAACTCAAAATAAGGCATTCGTGAATATCATTTTAGTTATAGAGTGTTTTTACATCCGAAATTATTTTTGTACCTCCTGATCAACATGATATTTATTGTGAGACCATGTGCAGCACGCTAAAGAGAATGAAAAAGTATTGTATCAATTATTGATCAAGCTTACTGATACAGTAGAATACTATCCATTTTGCTAATTAAATCAACGCGGTTTTACTATGAATTTATGTAGTTTAGGTTCATTACACAAAGCAGAGACCAAAAACACATTCATATTTCCAGTAGTTGCATTTAATAGTACTGTTGTCATATTTTCTGTAAACACATAACATCTCTACAAGTATACATGAACAAAATTTTACCTAATTTGAAACCCCTGTACATTAATCTTCATTTGTTTTATGTACGAGGGTGTCGTCTGTGTTTCCTAAATATAGTAATATACAGCATGTAAGATTGTTTGATTAATTGTAAATAAAACTTGTATTCATCAAGCGAATAAGAATAATATCTGATAGTAAAATACCCTTTTTAAAGCTCACAAAATTCATAAAAACTTTATGTCCCATCGGAAACAGGCTTGTAGATGTTTCTGAATCGCATATATGACATTAAATATATATATATATATATATATATATATATATATATATATATATATATATATATATATATATATATATATATATATATATATATATATATATATATATATATATAGATACCTACTTGCATATAATAAATATGCATGGTGATAGGTTTGCACTACCACAGGAATAGTACAGGTGCCATATTAGATTTGGCTCTATAAAACAAATGACCCCAGGGTGCCAGTTTACCATCGGACAGGTCCTTCAGCATGGCACTTACCTGCCATACTGTGAAAAAAAAATGGACAAAAACATTAACAAAAAGTATTCAGATAGAATGCGTTCATTCCCTAGCTGAACAGTTAGTTGAGAGGTTAGCTTCTACTTTAAGACCTTCATTGGTGTAGTTAGTCACGCCTTGGCACAGTAATTATGTGTCTTGAGTTTGAGTTCCGGCCTGGGGCAAAGTGTGTTTCATCTCTCCTTATATTCAGATTTTACCCATGAACTATTTCGAAGCCGTCATCCGAACTTTAGAAAATAAATTTTGTACACTGGAGTCCTTTAGGCCAAGGGCGCTATTCCGTTGGCGGCACGCGGGATAAATCCAGCCCTTGAGTAGGTTTTTAGTTTCTTTTTGACACACACAAGAAATATATTAAATGAATTATATTTATTTACTTATTTATTAATTTATTTAAGTACTTACACAATTTTACATAAATTGATTTTTATCATGACAAACTGTATTAATTACCTGGATAAAAACATGTGACCAACTGTAATCATTTAGGTGAATAATGCATACAATTTACCCATACCACGAATGACGTAGTCACAAGAACTGTACGTATATGGCCATTTCATCGAATTCAGATTCATTATCCTGCCCTAGTGATTGAACAGCCAAGCTATAAGGGAATTCTTCAAGATCGTCAGGTAACACTATTAAGTTGCAATTGTTGTAGTTAACGTTACACCCACTGAGTGATACGGAAAAGTTTTCCCTGGATATAAGAGAAAATTACGATTACATATATATATATATATATATATATATATATATATATATATATATATATATATATATATATATATATATATATATATATATATATATATATATATATATATATATATATATATATATATATATATATATATATATATATATATATATATATATATATATATATATATATATATATATATATATATATATATATATATATATATATATATATATATATATATATATATATATATATATATATATATATATATATATATATATATATATATATATATATATATAAATATATATATATATAAATCCATCTACCTTGGCTGTTTTCCCCTTTAACTGGGGGGTAGCTGACATATAAAAAACACAGAAAACAATATGGGGAATACTTTGCTCTATGGGCAATGACGAGCGAGCTAGCGACCGTTCAGCTGGCACTGCTGGAGTACCACAGCCCATCCTCCCGGCTCCTCCACAACCTGTGTCGCTTCACAACTTCCAACTCCCCTACTGCCCCTACCACAGGGCTACCTCTGTAAGATGCAGCCCCGTGGAAACAGCAGATGCCCATCAGTGCTGCGTCATAATCGCTCGCCACTCATTCCTATTCCTAGCACGCTGTCTTGCTTCCCTCACATCCATCTTCCTATCATTCAGGGCTCTCCTTACTCCATCCATCCACCCAAACCTAGAGCCTCCCTCTAGCATTTCTCCCATCAACTCTTGCATTCATCACCTTTTTCAGCAGTCTTTCATCATCCATCCTTTCCACATAGCCAAACCACCTCAGAACATTCATATCTACACTGGTTGCAATTTCTCTCCTCACACCCGTTCTTGCTCTCACCACTTTATTCCTAACCCTATCCAAGCGAGATACACCAATCATAATCCTCAGGCATATCATCTCAAACACATTTAGAGTCCGTCTCTCACTTACTTTCATACCTCATAACTCTGATCCATACATCACAGTTGGCACAATCATTTTCTTATACAAAACTTTCTTAACATTCATTTCCAACCCTCTATTCTTCATCACTCCTTTCAATGCACCCAATACTTTACATCCTTCATTCACTCTGTGACTCACATCTGCTTCCACTCCACCATTAGCAGCTATAACCGAGCCTAAGTACTTAAACTGATCAACTTCGTCAAGTGTCTTTCCATTCAACATTGCATTCAATCCAGAACCATCCTCATTTCTTGTACACCTCATAACATTACTCTTTCCCACATTCACTCTCAACTTCCTTCTCTCACACACCATGCCAGATTCTGACACTAACTGACACAGCTTCTCCTCTGAATCTGCCACCACCACAGTATCATCTGCAAACAGCAACTGATTTAGCTCCCACTCGCTATCATCCCCATCTACCATTCTCAAACCTCGACCACGCACTCGCTCATTCACCTTTCTTACGACTCCATCAATATACAAATTGAACAGCTATGGTGACATCACACATCACTGTCTCAGTCCCACACTCACTGGAAACCACTCACTCACTTCATTCCCTATCCTAACACAAGCTCTACTGCCCTAATACAAACTCTTCACTGCATGCAACAATTTACCATTAATTCCATATAATCTCAAAACATTTCACATTGCCTCTCTATCAACTCTATCATACACTTTTTCCAGATCCAAAAATGCAAAATACACATCCTTACCCTTTGCTAAATATTTCTCACATAACTTCATAACGATAAAATCTGATCTATACAACCTGTACCTCTCCTAAAACCACTCTGCACTTCCGCAAACACATTTTCTGTGTTATCCCTAATCCTATTAACCAGTATCCTACCATACACTTTTCCTACCACACTCAACAAACTTATACCCCTTAAATTACTGCATTCATACACATCTCCCTTACCTTTGTATAGGGGCACTATACAAGCAATCACCCATTCCATTGGCACCGTTGACAACATAAAACATATATTAAACACTCTCACTAACCATTCCACTGCAGACACACCCCCTTCTTTCAACATAGCCGCTCTCATAACATCCATTCCAGGTGCTTTACCTGCTTTCGCTTCATACAATGCCCTTTTCACCTCCTCTCTTGTAATCTCTCTCTCATTTTCATCTCCCATTACTGCCACTTGAACACCCCCCCCCCACTGCCACTATAGCTGCCTCTCTATCTTCCTCAACATTCAGCAAGTACTCAAAATATTCTACCCATCTTTTCCTTGCATCGTTCCCTCTTAACATCTGTCCATTCACATCTTTCACTGTCGCTTTCATCCTCGATCCACCCTTCCTTACTCTCTTCACTTCTTTCCAAAACTTCTTTTTATGCTCCTCATATGACCTACTAAAATCTTGTCCCCACCTAACATTTGCCAACCTCTTCTCTTCCTCTACCTTCCACTTGGTTTCCACATTTTTCTCCCTATATCTTTCATACTTTTCCCTACTTTTACACAGCAGCCATTCCTCAAAAGCTCTCTTTTTCTCTTCCACCTTCATTTTCACCTCTTCATTCCACCACTCGCTGCCCCCCTCATGCCACCTCCAACAAATCTCTTTCCACACACATCACTTGCATGTCCCAAAAAACATTCTTTCATCAACCCCCATTCCTCCTCTAACTCCCCAACTTCACTTTCTTTGACCCTCTCATATGCCACTTTCAACCTGTCCTGATATTCCTGTCTCTTCTCTGGCTTTTTCAACTCTTCCACCTTCACCATTTCCCTTCTTCATCCCCTCACTCTATTTCCCCACTCTTTTGCTACGGCCTCTTTTGCTTCAACCAAAAAATGATCAGACATCCCTGGCAGCCACAACCCTAAATGCATGCACATCTTTCACTCTACCAATCATGCTATTTGCTACCAACACATAATCCATCAATGCTCTTTCTTTCACTCTTCCATTTCCCACTCTCATCCATGTATACTTATTTATTAACTTCTTGAAAAAACTATTACCTATCTACGACTCTTGCTCCACGCACATATCTAACAGTCTCTCGCCACTCTCATTCCCACTTGGTACCCCATACTTTCCTACAACACCTTCTACCTCTCCATCACCTACTCTGGCATTCAAGCCACCCAACACAACTACATTGTTCCTTCTACTCAGACCATCCACACACCTACACACCTACTTAATTCATTCCAGAATTCATCCTGCTCTTCCTCACTTCTCTCACACCCTATCCCATACACACTAACAAAAGCCCATACACACTAACAAAAGCCCAACTTTCCCTACCTATGCTAGCCCTCATCCACATCAGCCTAGATGACACTTCTTGTCATTCCACTACCTTATTTACCATCCATTCACTCAGCAATAATACCACACCTTCTGTCGCTCTCCCCAGACACCCTACCTGTCACATCACCAAATGCCACTTCTCATTTTC
>JAXCGZ010020762.1:212500-220000 GCA_037179515.1 Halocaridina rubra
TGCACTAAAGGGGAATGTGGCAGTAAAAGAGGCTGTAAAGGTGGTGGCACTGGAAAACATACAAACAGTTGATTATAAAGAGACAGTAATCGAAAAAATGAAAGACGTTGTGATGGAAAGGGCAAACCCACTCATCAGACAGGCACTTGATAAGGAGAAGACAGTGGTAATCTCAGGCATAAGTGAATCCCAGGAGCCAACATGGCAGGGGAGACTTGAAGAAAATAAAGCTAGGGTTGTAGACCTGATAAGAAAGCTTGGAGTAGTATGTGGTCCTGAGGATATTGTAAACATACACCAACTAGGTAAATATTCGAGGGAAGGAAAGCCGAGACCAACAAAAGTAACCTTTGAGAGGGGGGAGACATGTAGGGAAATATTGTTGAGAAAGAAAAGTCTAAAAGACTTTCAAGAATGCAAAGAAGTGTTCATTAGACGATACAGAACACAGGAAGAGATGGGAAAGATCAAAAACTTGTTGCAAGAGGCAAGAAGGTTAAATGATGAAAGAAATGAGGAAGAGAAGAAAAATTTTCGTTACGGAATACTTCCAGACAAAGGGGAGATAAAGAAGATAATGACAGAAGATCAGGGGATGGGGCCTCATTAAGATTGTTATACACAAATGCTGATGGATTAGCTGGTAAGGCAGTAGAATTAAAAGATAGGATTCACAACAGTAAGGCAGATATAGTAGCAATTACAGAGACTAAGTTGAGTGAGGACATAAACAGTGTCACAGTTTTTCCTAAGGGCTTCAGAATACTAAGGGTCGAAAGATCTGAGAGGACTGGTGGAGGGATAGCACTGCTCATAAGTGAGAGGATTCAAGCTGAAGAGATAAACTTGGCTATAGAAAGTGAGTTCAGGGAATTTCTTGTTGCTCGCATAAATACTGGGTCAGAGAGCATTATAATAACTGTTGTATACAACCCACCAAGGAACCAAAATAGGCTTGAAATTTATGAGGAAAGTCATATAGGTACACGATTGAAGTCATAAACTCAGTTGTTAACATGGCGCGGGAGAAAAAATGTAGGATTTTGATTATGGGAGACTTTAATCATAAAGAGATAGATTGGATAAATCTTGACCCACACAGTGGTGAGGACTCCTTTGGGGCAAGATTCCTAGATTGCGTACAAGGGAATTTCCTACACCAACATGTAATGGAACCAACAAGAGCCAGGGGTGGGGATGAGCCATCACTACTTGATCTGGTGTTCACAGATAATGTGTTGGATATTGAAAATATTGAGTATGAACCACCAATTGGAAAGAGTGACCACTGTGTGTTGTTGATGGAGTATATCATTGAAGACATTCTTCCTGAGAGTAGAGGCACTGAGGACATGAGGAGGAACTATCAGAAAGGAGATTACATCAAAATGAATGAGCTTTTTGCAGTTATTGACTGGAGAACCTTATTTTACAACAAATCTGTACAAGAAATGTATGACATCTTTTGTGAGAAATATGGGAAGATAGTAGATTGCTGTGCATACCTGTCACCAAAGTAGGTGTAATTCATGCCAGAGAGAAATGGTTCGATAATGGGTGTAAAAGAGCTAAGGAGTGGAGAGACAAATGCTGGAAAAGGTATAGGAGGAGAAAAAACATAAATGCCTGGCAAACCTACAAAAGAGCAAGAAATGACTACCTAAGTAAAAGGAGAGAGGCAGAGAAAGATTATGAGAGGGACATCACCAGGAAGGCTAAAGAAAATCCCAAGCTTTTCCACAGCTTTATCAGAGGAAAACTGAAGGTAAAAGAACAGGTTTTAAGGCTAAAGAGAGCGGATGGAAGCATCACTGAGACGGACGAAGAGATCTGCAAAGAATTGAACAAGGAGTTTCAGTCAGTATTTACAGTAGAAAATACCCCACCCCCCTCAGATTGCAGTGATAGAAGCTCAAGGGCCGGTATTAGAGAACATCAACCTTACAGCCACAGAGGTATGCAAGGCGCTGATGGATTTAGATGTTCATAAAGCTACAGGTCCTGATGACATCATATCCCCTCATGTGCTTAAAAAATGCGCAAACACAATATCAGTGGCACTAAGTATCATATTTAAGGAGTCATTGGAGTCGGGGGAGATTCCAAGATGCTGGAAACAAGCAAATGTGATACCTATCTTCAAAAAGGGAAGGAGGGATACGGCTCTGAACTATAGACCAGTTTCCTTGACCAGCATAGTTTGCAAACTTATGGAGAAACTACTAAGGAAACATATCTCTCTTCACTTGGAATCCTTCAACTTTTTGTCAGTGAGGCAACATGGCTTCAGAGAAGGAAGATCAACAGTAACAAACTTATTAGAATTTTATGATGAGGTAAGCCAAATCTTACAGGAAAGAGAGGGTTGGGCAGATTGCATATTCCTAGACTTCCAGAAAGCGTTTGACACTGTTCCACATGGGAGACTTATTAGGAAGCTGCAATCAATGGCTAGAATAGGTGGAAATGTCTTGGAATGGATAAAAACTTACTTAGAAGGAAGGGAACAGAGGGTTAGAGTATAAGACACTCAGTGTCTGAATGGAGAAGAGTTAGTAGTGGAGTTCCACAGGGTTCAGTTTTAGGGCCACTTTTGTTCCTTGTATATGTAAATGACCTACCAGAGTCTGTAAATTCATTCATGAATATGTTTGCAGATGATGCAAAGATTGTGAAGAAAGTAAAAAACGAGAACAATGGTAGAGAACTTCAGGAGGATCTAAATAATCTGCATGAGTGGTCAGAAAAGTGGCTAATGAAATATAATACCTCAAAATGTAAGGTAATGAGAATGGGTACAAGTGCAAGAAGGCCCAAGCTTGACTACTCGGTGGCTGGAGTACAGCTTCAGGAGACAGAAAATGAGAGAGATCTAGGAGTAAACATATTGGCAGATTTGTCTCCAGAAATACATATAAATGGCGTAGTAAGGGCAGCATATGCATTCTTATCAAATGTAAGGGTAGCCTTCAGGCACATGGACAAGGAAATGTTCAGAAATATTTATGTAACCTATGTGAGGCCAAAACTCGAATATGCAGCCCCCTTTTGGAATCCGCACTTGAAAAAGCACATAGCTAAGCTTGAAAAAGTTCAAAGACATGCCACGAAACTGGTGACAGAAATACGCAATCTCGGTTATGATGAGAGGCTGAGGGAATTAGACTTGCCATCACTCGAAGCTAGAAGAGTAAGGGGGGGATATGGTGACAGTCTTTAAATTTCTTCATGGTTATGATAGAGTGGATAGGGATCGATATTTCGATATGGCTGGCTCTAGAACTAGAGGTCATAGTTTGAAGCTTCGGAAGAAAGCTTGTTTGCAGGATGTAAGGAAATACTTTTTCAGTGTAAGAGTAGTTGATAATTGGAATTCGCTAAGCGAGGAGGTAGTTAATGCTACCTCAATCCATAGTTTTAAGGACAGGTATGATAAGTATCACTAAGTCTAAAAATGGAACCGATCAGGAGACGGGAAGATACGAGCTTTGGGCTCTTTCCCGTAAACACAATTAGGTAATCACAATTAGGTAATCACACACAAGCTTGACTACTCGGTGGCCGGAGTACAACTTCAAGAGACAGAAAATGAGAGAGATCTAGGAGTAAACATACTGGCAGATTTGTCTCCAGAAATACATATAAATGGCATAGTAAGGGCAGCATATGCATTCTTATCAAATGTAAGGGTAGCCTTCAGGCACATGGACAAGGAAATGTTCAGAAATATTTATGTAACCTATGTGAGGTCAAAACTCGAATATGCAGCCCCCTTTTGGAATCCGCACTTGAAAAAGCACATAGCTAAGCTTGAAAAAGTTCAAAGACATGCCACGAAACTGGTGCCAGAAATACGCAATCTCAGTTATGATGAGAGGCTGAGGGAATTAGACTTACCATCACTCGAAGCTAGAAGAGTGAGGGGGGATATGGTGACAGTCTTTAATTCCTTCATGGTTATGATAGAGTGGATAGGGATCGATATTTTGATATGGCTGGCTCTAGAACTAGAGGTCATAGTTTGAAGCTTCGTAAGAAAACTTCTTTGCAGGATGTAAGGAAATACTTTTTCAATGTAAGAGTAGTTGATAATTGGAATTCGCTAAGCGAGGAGGTAGTTAATGCTATCTCAATCCATAGTTTTAAGGACAGGTATGATAAGTATCACTAAGTCTAAAATGGAACCGATCAGGAGACGGGAAGATACGAGCTTTGGGCTCTTTCCCGTAAACACAATTAGGTAATCACAATTAGGTAATCACACACACACACACACACACACACACACACACACACACACACACACACACACATATATATATATATATATATATATATATATATATATATATATATATATATATATATATTTATTGTAGTCTCCGTGGTTCAAGCGATAGCGTCCGCGAGTTTGAGGCGTCAGGTCGAGGGTTCGCGCCCCGTCACGGTCTGAGGTTAGAAGGGCATGCACTCAGGGTAACGATTACATCTGGCAAAACAAGTCCTTCGCAAGGAGGCAACCGTCCTAGCCCTTGGTAGAAAAGGGAGTCCGTGACGTAAAACCGGAACATATATATATATATATATATATATATATATATATATATATATATATATATATATATATATATATATAAATATAAATGAATTCACACACACACACACACTCACACACACATTTAAAAAGTCGCTGGAGTCAGGGGAGATTCCAAGATGCTGGACACAAGCGAACGTGATACCTATCTTCAAAAAGGAAAGGAGAATTACGGCTTGCTTCCTTGACTGCATAGTTTGCAAAGTTATGGAGAAACTGCTAAGGAAACATATCTCTCTTCACTTGGAATCCTTCAACTTTTTGTCAGAGGCAACATGGCTTCAGAGAAGGTAGATCAACAGTAACAAACTTATTAGAATTTTATGATGAGGTAATCCGAATCTTACAGGAAAGAGAGGGCTGGGCAGATTGCATATCCCTAGACTTCCAGAAAGCGTTTGACACTGTTCCACATGGGAGACTTATTAGGAAGCTGAAAGCAATGGCTAGAATAGGTGGAAATATCTTGGAATGGATAAAAACTTACTTAGGAGGAAGGGGACAGAGGGTTAGAGTAAGACACTCAGTGTCTGAATTGAGAAGAGTTAGTAGTGGAGTTCCACAGGGTTCAGATTTAGAGCCACTTTTGTTCCTTGTATATGCAAATGACCTACCGGAGTCTGTAAGCTCATTTTTGAATATGTTTGAAGATGATGCAAATATTGTTAGAAAAGTAAGAAAAGAGTAGCATGGTTGAGAACTTCAGTCAGATCTAAATAATCTGCATAAGTTCATAAAAGTGGCTAATGAAATTCAGTACTTAAAAATATATGGTAATGAGAATAGGTACAAGTTCAAGAAGGCCCAAGCTTGACTCCTTGGTGGCAGGAGTAGAACTTCAAGAGACAGATTATGAGAGAGATCTAGGAGTAAACATACTGGCAGATTTGTCTCCAGAAATGCCTATAAATGGCATAGTAAGGGCAGCATATGCTTTCTTAGCAAATGTACGGGTAGCCTTCAGGCATATGAACAAGGAAATGTTCAGAAATATTTATGTAACCTATGTGAGGTCAAAGCTTGAATATGCAGCCCCCTTTTGGAATTCGCACTTGAAAAAGCACATAGCTAAGCTTGAAAAAGTTCAAAGACATGCCACGAAACTGGTACCAGAAATACACAATCTCAATTACGATGATAGGCTGAGGGAATTAGACTTACCATCACTCGAAGCTAGAAGATTGAGGAAGGATATGGTAAGAGCTTTTAAATTCCTTCATGGCTATGATATAATGGATAGGGATAGATATATTGATATGGCTGGCACTAGAAATAAAGGTCATAGTTTGAAGCTTCGTAAGAAATCTCCTTTGCAGGATACAAGGAATCACTCTTTTAGTGTAAGAGTAGTTGACAGTTATTTGAATAAATAAGAAAAAAAAAGTAGTTGATGATTGGAATTCGGTTAGCTAGGAGGTAGTTAATGCTAACTCAATACATAGTTTTAGGGACAAGTATAATAATTATCACTAAGTACAAAATATATCATGCATTCTTATCAAATGTAAGGGTAGCCTTCAGGCACATGGACAAGGAAATGTTCAGAAATATTTATGTAACCTATGTGAGGCCAAAACTCGAATATGCAGCCCCCTTTTGGAATCCGCACTTGAAAAGGCACATAGCTAAGCTTGAAAACGTTCAAAGACATGCCACGAAACTGGTGCCAGAAATACGCAATCTCAGTTATGATGAGAGGCTGAGGGAATTAGACTTACCATCACTCGAAGCTGGAAGATTTAGTGGGGATATGGTAACAGTCTTTAAATTCCTTCATGGTTATGATAGAGGTCATAGTTTGAAGCTTCGTAAGAAAACTTCTTTGCAGGATGTAAGGAAATACTTTTTCAGTGTAAGAGTAGTTGATAATTGGAATTCGCTAAGCGAGGAGGCAGTTAATGCTATCTCAATCCATAGTTTTAAGGACAGGTATGATAAGTATCACTATGTAGAAAATGGAACCGATCAGGAGATGGGAAGATACGAGCTTTGGGCTCTTTCCCCTAAACACAATTTTATATATATATATATATATATATATATATATATATATATATATATATATATATATTCATTAATATATATATGTATATATATATATATATATATATATATATATATATATATATATATATATATATATATATATAAATATATATATATATATATATATATATATATATATATATATATATATATATATATATATATATATATATATATATATATATATATATATATATATATATATATATATATATATATATATATATATATATATATACATACATATATATATATATATATATATATATATATATATATATATATATATATATATATATATATATATATATACATGTGTGTGTATGTATATATATATATATATATATATATATATATATATATATATATATATATATATATATATATATATGTATGTATATATATATATATATATATATATATATATATATATATATATATATATATATATATATATATATATATATATATATATATATATATAAAATATATATATATATATATATATATATATATATATATATATATATATATATATATATATATATAGTAAGGAAGCCCATCAGTGAAACAAAACTTATACAACAATGCTATATTTCGGATCCTAACTGGATCCCTTCTCAAGCACAAGGGATCCAGTTAGGATCCGAAATATAGCATTGTTTTATAAGTTTTGTTTCACTGATGGGCTTCCTTACTATTTAGTGCTGTATGCTAACAGTTTGTACCTATTTATATATATATATATATATATATATATATATATATATATATATATATATATATATATATATATATATATATATATATATATATATATATATATATATATATATATATATGTATATATATATATATAT
>JAXCGZ010020762.1:227500-235000 GCA_037179515.1 Halocaridina rubra
TAGATTGCTGCATACCTGTCACCAAAGTAGATGTAATTCATGCCAGAGAGAAGTGGTTCGATAATGAGTGTAAAAAAGCTAAGGAGTGGATAGACAAATGCTAGAAATAGTATAGGAGGAGAAAAAACATAAATGACTGGAAGACCTATAAAGAGCAAGAAATGAGTACCTAAGTAAAGGAAGAGTGGCAGAGAGAGACTATGAAAGAGAAATCACCAGGAAGGATAAAGAAAATCCCAATCTTTTCCACAGCCCTGTCAGAGGAAAACTGAAGGTAAAGAACAAGTTTTAAGGCTTAAGAGAGCGGATGGAAGCATCACTGAGACGGATGAAGAGATCTGCAAAGCATTGAACAAGAGTTTCAGTCAGCATTTACAGTAGAAAATACCCCACCCCCTCAGAATGCAGGAATAGAAGCTCATGGGCCGGTATCAGAAAAAATCATCCTTTCAGCCTCAGCGGTATGCAAAGCGATGATGGAGTTAGATGTCTTTAAGCTACAGGTCCTGATGATATATCCCCTCATGTACTTAAATGATGCGCAAACTCAATAGCAATGGCACTAAATATCATATTTAAAAAGTCACTGGAGTCAGGGAAGATTCCAAAATGCTGGAAACAAGCGAACGTGATACCTATCTTTAAAAAGGGAAGGAGGGATAAAGCTCTACTCTATAGACCTGTTTCCTTGAGCAGCATAGTTTGCAAAGTCGTGGAGAAACTACAAAGGAAACATATCTCTCTTCACTTGGAAACCTTCAAATTTTTGTCAGTGAGACAACATGGCTTCTGAGAAGTAGATCAACAGTAACAAACTTATTAGAAGTTTATGGTGAGGTAAGCCTAATCTTACAGGAAAGAGAGGGCTGGGCAGATTGCATATTCCTAGACTTCCAGAAAGCATTTGACACTGTCCCACATGGAAGACTTATTAAGCAGCTGCAAGCAATGGCTAGAATAGGTGGAAATATCTTGGAATGGATAAAAACTTACTTAGAAGGAAGGGAACAGAGAGTTAGAGTAAGACACTTAGTGTCTGATTGGAGAAGAGTTAGTAGTGGAGTTCCACAGGGTTAAGTTTTAGGGCCACTTTTGGTTCTTCTATATGTAAATGACCTACCAGAGTCTGTAAATTCAATCATGAATATGTTTGCAGATGATGCAAAGATTGTGAAGAAAGTAAGAAACGGGAACAATGGTAGAGAACTTCAGGAAGATGTAAATAGTCTGCTTGAGTGGTCAGAAAAGTGGCTAATGAAGCTCAATACTTCAAAATGTAAGGTAATGAGAATGGGTACAAGTGAAAGAAGGCCCAAGATTGACTACTCGGTGGCAGAAGTACAACTTCAAGAGACAGAGAATGAGAGAGATCTAGGAGTTATCATGCTGGCAGATTTGTCTCCAGAAACGCATATAATAACATAGTAAGGGCAGCATATGCTTTCTTAGCAAATGTACGGGTAGCCTTCAGGTACATGGACAAGGAAATGTTCAGAAATATTTATGTAACCTATGTGAGGCCAAAACTTGAATATGCAGTCCCCTTTTGTAATCCACACTTGGAAAAGCTCGTAGTTAAGCTGGAAAAAAATTCAAAGACATGCCACGAAACTGGTGCCAGAAATACGCAGTCTCAGTTATGATGATAGGCTGAGGGAAGTAAACTTGCAATCATTCAAAGCTAGAAGAGTGAGGGGGGATATAGTGACAGTTTTTAAATTCGATCATGGTTATTATAGAATGGATAAGGATCGATATTTTTATATGGCTTGCACTAGAACTAGAGGTCATAGTTTGATACTTCAGAAGAAAACTTCTTTGCAGGATGGGAAGTACTCTTTTAGTGTAAGAGTAGTTGATCATTAGGATTAGCTAGGCTAGGAGGTAGTTAATGCTAACTCAATGCATTTAAGGATAAGTATGATAAGTATCGCTAAGTACGAAATGGAACACACACACACACACACACACACACACACACACACACACACACACACACACACACACACACACACACACACACACACCCACACACACACACACACACACACACACACACACACACACACACACACACACACACACACACACACACACACACACACACACACACACACACACCGCGCGTTCAGTGACACACAGAATTGCTCCTCTTAAATTTTTAACTGTTTCGAGTGACTAAGTGCTTAGTGGAAAACTTTACCATAATTTCCATAAATCTGAAATCCTGCAGAGTATTGTGAGTACAAAAACTTATATTTGTTGTAAGACGAGACTGTTCATATTAGAGGAAAAAAAAATGAGAACTTTTTCGTGAGGAAGAGAGAGAAGCTGCCGTCCAGTTCTGCCTTGAGGGAAATCTAGAAGAGTTGCCAGAGGTGGAGCCATCACATCACATTACCTAATTTTTTGTGTAAACTGGGGAAAGCTCTTAAGCCGTTTACCTGATCCTGTGGTTCTATATATTGTTAAAATCAGTATCCTTCCCATTTATATTAACTAGTTAGTTAGTTTGATACACAAAAAAATTGAATAATAAAAGAAAAAAAAATTACCAAATACCCACCTGTCAACAGTACTGAGTTAAGTTGCCAAGTAGTACAGCAGTCTTATTTTCTTCATTTTTTTTGCTTTTCTTTTAGCTTTCTCTTTTACTATTTTGTTATTTTGTATATATATTGAGTTAAATGTAAAGTCTAATCCCGTGATAACATATCTTGGTTAGCAAGTCAGTTTATCAGTTAGGAAGAATATATAACAGAAACAGGTGGGTGCCACCTCAAACACAAATTCGAATTTTCCTTCAGGTTTGACTTTTGTTTTTCTTTTTCTTTTTATACTTAAATTACCATGGTCAAGTTTTTAAGTTAAGATGTGTGTTACCAGAAAGGAGACAAACTGAGTCACTAAATAGCACTTATATGGAGATATAAAAATTCTGTGTGAAGCTAAATTAGAAGTTTTTCTCTTTTCTTTTTTTTCCTCTTTCTCGTCTTCTTTCTATATTCTGTGAGAGGGAGAACATAAAAATGAAGCCATCTCTGTCCCAAACCTCTCCCACCCATGGGTCGGGAGAAGGGGTAGTCATCAGGGGACTTAAACAGAGAATCAAGAAGTTAGAGGAAATGGTTATAAGCCTTGATGATAAAATTCGGAATATGGATGGAGAAATGAAAGAGAATGAAACACTCAGAGAACAAATAAGATCTTTGGAGGAAGCAAATAAAGCACAAGGGCAGGAGAGAAAGGAACTAGAAAAAAGAATAAAGAAGCTGGAAGGGGAAAAGAGTCAACTAGAATCTAGAATTTCTAAACAAGAAGATAAAAACAAACAGCTGAATGACAACCTAAAGGAATTAGATGTTAGTTCACTGCTCTCTTCTGAGAGAGACGAGATTGCTGCTTGGAATGTTCAGATTAAGGAAAACATTGAACAGTTCAGAAAAGAGTTCCAGGAGCTGAATATGGAAAATGATGCCATGAAAACGTCCTTTGCTGATGCACTAAAGGGAAATGTGGCAGTAAAAGAGGCTGTAAAGGTGGTGGCACTGGAAAACATACAAACAGTTGACTATAAAGAGACAGTAATAGAAAAAATGAAAGACGTTGTGATGGAAAGGGCAATCCCACTCATCAGACAGGCACTTGATAAGGAGAAGACAGTGGTAATCTCAGGCATAAGTGAATCCCAGGAGCCAACATGGCAGGGGAGACTTGAAGAAAATAAAGCTAGAGTTGTAGACATAATAATAATAATAATAATAATAATAATAAACTTTATTTCCATTTCATTACAATGGGTATTCGTCAGCCAGGGCAAGCCCCAACCCCCCACTGTGATGTCCAACCACAGCAGTTCCTGCCAGTAAACAGCTTAAACTCTCGGTCTTGGACGGGGAACGATCTTTCGACCTCGTGAATGCGAAGCCAGCGCGTTACCACTGAAAGCTTGGAGTAGTATGTGGTCCTGAGGATATTGTAAACATACACCAACTAGGTAAATATTCGAGGGAAGGAAAGCCGAGACCAACAAAAGTAACCTTTGAGAGAGGGGAAACATGTAGGGAAATATTGTTGAGAAAAAAAAAGTCTAAAAGACCTTCAAGAATGCAAAGAAGTGTTCATTAGACGATACAGAACACAGGAAGAGATGGGAAAGATCAAAAACTTGTTGCAAGAGGCAAGAAGGTTAAATGATGAAAGAAATGAAGAAGAGAAGAAAAATTTTCGTTACAGAATTCTTCCAGACAAAGGGGAGATAAAGAAGATAATGACAGAAGATCAGGGGATGGGGCCTCATTAAGATTGTTATACACAAATGCTGATGGATTAGCTGGTAAGGCAGTAGAATTAAAAGATAGGATTCACAACAGTAAGGCAGATATAGTAGCAATTACAGAGACTAAGTTGAGTGAGGACATAAACAGTGTCACAGTTTTTCCTAAGGGCTTCAGAATACTAAGGGTCGAAAGATCTGAGAGGACTGGTGGAGGGATAGCACTGCTCATAAGTGAGAGGATTCAAGTTGAAGAAATAAACTTGGCTATAGAAAGTGAGTTCAAGGAATTTCTTGTTGCTCGCATAAATACTGGGTCAGAGAGCATTATAATAACTGTTGTATACAACCCACCAAGGAACCAAAATAGGCTTGAAATTTATGAGGAGAGTCATATAGGTACTATTGAAGTCATAAACTCAGTTGTTAACATGGCACGGGAGAAAAAATGTAGGATTTTGATTATGGGAGACTTTAATCATAAAGAGATAGATTGGATATATCTTGACCCACACAGTGGTGAGGACTCATTTGGGGCAAGATTCCTAGATTGCGTACAAGGGAATTTCCTACACCAACATGTAATGGAACCAACAAGAGCCAGGGGTGGGGATGAGCCAACACTACTTGATCTAGTGTTCACAGATAATGTGTTGGATATTGAAAATATTGAGTATGAACCACCAATTGGAAAGAGTGACCACTGTGTGTTGTTGATGGAGTATATCATTGAAGACATTCTTCCTGAGAGTAGAGGCACTGAGGACATGAGGAGGAACTATCCGAAAGGAGATTACATCAAAATGAATGAGCTTTTTGCAGTTATTGACTGGAGAACCTTATTTTACAACAAATCTGTACAAGAAATGTATGACATCTTTTGTGAGAAATATGGGAAGATAGTAGATTGTTGCATACCTGTCACCAAAGTAGGTGTAATTCATGCCAGAGAGAAATGGTTCGATAATGGGTGTAAAAGAGCTAAGGAGTGGAGAGACAAATGCTGGAAAAGGTATAGGAGGAGAAAAAACATAAATGCCTGGCAAACCTACAAAAGAGCAAGAAATGACTACCTAAGTAAAAGGAGAGAGGCAGAGAGAGATTATGAGAGGGACATCACCAGGAAGGCTAAAGAAAATCCCAAGCTTTTCCACAGCTTTATCAGAGGAAAACTGAAGATAAAAAAACAGGTTTTAAGACTAAAGAGAGCGGATGGAAGCATCACTGAGACGGACGAAGAGATCTGCAAAGAATTGAACAAGGAGTTTCAGTCAGTATTTACAGTAGAAAATACCCCACCCCCTCAGATTGCAGTGATGGAAGCTCAAGGGCCGGTATTAGAGAACATCAACCTTACAGCCACAGAGGTATGCAAAGCGCTGATGGATTTAGATGTTCATAAAGCTACAAGTCCTTATGACATATCCCCTCATGTGCTTAAAAAATGCGCAAACACAATATCAGTGGCACTAAGTATCATATTTAAGGAGTCACTGGAGTCGGGGGAGATTCCAAGATGCTGGAAACAAGCAAATGTGATACCTATCTTCAAAAAGGGAAGGAGGGATACGGCTATGAACTATAGACCAGTTTCCTTGACCAGCATAGTTTGCAAAGTTATGGAGAAACTACTAAGGAAACATATCTCTCTTCACTTGGAATCCTTCAACTTTTTGTCAGTGAGGCAACATGGCTTCAGAGAAGGAAGATCAACAGTAACAAACTTATTAGAATTTTATGATGAGGTAAGCCAAATCTTACAGGAAAGAGAGGGCTGGGCAGATTGCATATTCCTAGACTTCCAGAAAGCGTTTGACACTGTTCCACATGGGAGACTTATTAGGAAGCTGCAATCAATGGCTAGAATAGGTGGAAATGTTTTGGAATGGATAAAAACTTACTTAGAAGGAAGGGAACAGAGGGTTAGAGTAAGACACTCAGTGTCTGAATGGAGAAGAGTTAGTAGTGGAGTTCCACAGGGTTCAGTTTTAGGGCCACTTTTGTTCCTTGTATATGTAAATGACCTACCAGAGTCTGTAAATTCATTCATGAATATGTTTGCAGATGATGCAAAGATTGTGAAGAAAGTAAAAAACGAGAACAATGGTAGAGAACTTCATGAGGATCTAAATAATCTGCATGAGTGGTCAGAAAAGTGGCTAATGAAATTCAATACCTCAAAATGTAAGGTAATGAGAATGGGTACAAGTGCAAGAAGGCCCAAGCTTGACTACTCGGTGGCTGGAGTACAACTTCAAGAGACAGAAAATGAGAGAGATCTAGGAGTAAACATACTGGCAGATTTGTCTCCAGAAATACATATAAATGGCGTAGTAAGGGCAGCATATGCATTCTTATCAAATGTAAGGGTAGCCTTCAGGCACATGGACAAGGAAATGTTCAGAAATATTTATGTAACCTATGTGAGGCCAAAACTCGAATATGCAGCCCCCTTTTGGAATCCGCACTTGAAAAAGCACATAGCTAAGCTTGAAAAAGTTCAAAGACATGCCACGAAACTGGTGCCAGAAATACGCAATCTCGGTTATGATGAGAGGCTGAGGGAATTAGACTTGCCATCACTCGAAGCTAGAAGAGTAAGGGGGGATATGGTGACAGTCTTTAAATTCCTTCATGGTTATGATAGAGTGGATAGGGATCGATATTTCGATATGGCTGGCTCTAGAACTAGAGGTCATAGTTTGAAGCTTCGTAAGAAAACTTGTTTGCAGGATGTAAGGAAATACTTTTTCAGTGTAAGAGTAGTTGATAATTGGAATTCGCTAAGCGAGGAGGTAGTTAATGCTATCTCAATCCATAGTTTTAAGGGCAGGTACGATAAGTATCACTAAGTCTAAAAATGGAACCGATCAGGAGACGGGAAGATACGAGCTTTGGGCTCTTTCCCGTAAACACAATTAGGTAATCACAACTAGGTAATCACACACACGTCCCGTCGTAACAGGTGTCCATACCTTCTAAGCCTTCCCCCCTGTATTTTCTTTGATAATTAAACTACCTTTGTCGATCCTCTTATATACTCATTCCTAATTCTTTCCTTCCTTGTTACTCCAGACATCTACCTCAACGTTCTCATTTCTGGTACATACATCCTCTTCTCCACTGTCTTCCTCATACTTACTATTTCTGTTCCATATAACATAGCTGGTTTTACAACAGTGTTATGAAACTTTCCCTTCAATCTCAGTGGTACCTTCTTGTCA
>JAXCGZ010020762.1:247500-250000 GCA_037179515.1 Halocaridina rubra
TGTGGAAAGAGGTTTGTTAGAGGTGGCATGAGGAGGGGCAGTGAGTGGTGGAATGAATGGGTGAAAATGAAGGTGGAAGATAAAAAGAGGGCTTTTAAGGAATGGTTGCAGTGTAATAGTAGGGAGAAGTATGAAAGATATAGGGAGAAAAATGTGGAAACCAAGCGGAAGGTAGAGGAAGAGAAGAGGTTGGCAAATGTTAGGTGGGGACAGGATTTTAGTAGGTCATATGAGGAGAATAAAAAGAAGTTTTGGAAAGAAGTGAAGAGAGTAAGGAAGGGTGGATCGAGGATGGAAGAGACAGTGAAAGATGTAAATGGACATATGTTAAGAGGGAACGATGCAAGGAAAAGATGGGCAGAATATTTTGAGTGCTTGCTGAATGTTGATGAAGAGAGAGAGAGGAAGCTATAGTGGCAGTGGGGGGGGGGAGTTCAAGGGCCAGTAATAGGAGATGAAAATAAGAGAGAGATTACAAGAGAGGAGGTGAATAGGGCATTGTATGAAGCGAAAGCAGGTAAAGCACGTGGAATGGATGGTGTGAGAGCGGAGATGTTGAAACAAGGGTGTGTGACTGCATTGGAATGGTTAGTGAGAGTGTTTAATATATGCTTTATGTTGTCATTGGTGCCAGTGGAATCAGTGATTGCCTTTATAGTGCCCCTATACAAACGTAAGGGAGATGTGTATGATTGCAGTAATTTTAGGGGTATAAGTTTGTTGTGTGTGGTAGGAAAAGTGTATGGTAGGATACTGGTTAATAGGATTAGGGATAAGACAGAATATGTGATCGCGAAATTGCAGAGTGGTTGTAGGAGAGGTAGAGGTTGTATAGATCAGATTTTTATAGTTAGGCAGTTATGTGAGAAATATTTAGCAAAGGTAAGGATGTGTATTTTGCATTTTTGGATCTGGAGAAAGCATATGATAGAGTGATAGAGAGGCTATGTGGAATGTTTTGAGATTATATGGAATTACTGGTAAATTGTTGCATGCAGTGAAGAGTTTGTATGAGGGCAGTAGAGCTTGTATTAGGGTAGGGAATGAAGTGAGTGAGTGGTTTCCAGTGAGTGTGGGACTGAGACAGTGATGTGCGATGTCACCATAGCTGTTCAATTTGTATATTGATGGAGTTGTAAGAGAGGTGAATGAGCGAGTGCGTGGTCGAGGTTTGAGAATGATAGATGGGGATGATAACGAGTGGGAGCTAAATCAGTTGCTGTTTGCAGATGATACTGTGGTGGTGGCAGATTCAGAGGAAAAGCTGTGTCAGTTAGTGTCAGAATTTGGAATGGTGTGTGAGAGAAGGAAATTGCGAGTGAATGTGGAAAAGAGTAAGGTTATGAGGTGTACAAGAAATGAGGATGGTGCTGGATTGAATGCTATGTTGAATGGAGAGACACTTGAGGAGGTTAATCAGTTTAAGTATTTAGGCTCGGTTTTAGCTGCAAATGGTGGAGTGGAAGCAGATGTGTGTCACAGAGTGAATGAAGGATGTAAAGTGTTGGGTGCATTGAAAGGAGTGATGAAGAATAGAGGGTTGGAAATGAATGTTAAGAAAGTTTTGTATGAGAAAGAGGTTGTGCCAACTGTGATGTATGGATCAGAGTTATGGGGTATGAAAGTAAGTGAGAGACGTAAACTAAATGTGTTTGAGATGAAATGCCTGAGGAGTATGATTGGTGTATCTCGATTGGATAGGGTTAGGAATGAAGTGGTGAGAGCACGAACGGGTGTGAGGAGAGAAATTGCAGCCAGAGTAGATATGAATGTTCTGATATGGTTTGGCCATGTGGAAAGGATGGATGATGAAAGGCTGCTGAAAAAGGTGATGAATGCGAGAGTTGATGAGAGAAATGCTAGAGGGAGGCCTAGATTTGGATGGATGGATGGAGTAAGGAGAGCCCTGAATGATAAGAGGATGGATGTGAGGGAAGGAAGCGAGCATGCTAGGAATAGGAATCAGTGGCGAGCGATTGTAATGCAGCTCTGATGGGCATCTGCTGTTACCACGGGGCTGCATCATACAGAGGTAGCCCTGTGGTAGGGGCAGTAGGAGGAGTTGGCAGTTGTGAAGAGACACAGGTTGTGGAAGAGCCGGGAGGATGGGCTGTTGCACTCCAGCAGTGCCATCTGAATGGTCGCTAGCTCCCTCGTCATTGCCCATAGAGCAAAGTAATCCCCTTATAATTTTCCTTTCTTGATGTCGGCTACCCCCCAATTAAAGGGGGAAACAGCCATGGTATATATATATATATATATATATATATATATATATATATTTATATGCATATATATATATATATATATATATATATATATATATATATATATATATATATATATATATATATATATATGTATATATATACATATATATATATATATATATATATATATATATATATATATATATATATATATGTATATATATATATATATATATATATATATATATATATATATATATATATATATATATATATATATATATATATAT
>JAXCGZ010020762.1:255000-265000 GCA_037179515.1 Halocaridina rubra
ATATATATATATATATATATATATATATATATATATATATATATATATATATATATATATATATATATATATATATATATATGTATGTATATATATATATATATATATATATATATATATATATATATATATATATATATATATATATATATATATATATATATATATATATATATATATATATATATATATATATATATATATATATATATATATATATATATATATATATATATATATATATATATATATATAATTTTTTTTGGTGGGGGAATATGGGATTAGCATCAGCATGACTGTATAATATTTGAAAGCCACAAAGCACCATGCTTCAAACAGTAAGACATGATCACAACTTGCAGTAGACTTACTCTTGAAAAAAGATGTTCTGGCATATAAGGAAAGAACGCTTCCGAACCAGCGACATTTTACAAGAAAGAACTTTTCATCAATGTCTAATTATCTGCCTGACTATTGAGGATCGTAGACTTTGAAAGTTTACATACCAAATCTTATAGACACTATTGCCTAAAAAATGTCTGAGAAGAGATCTATCACTTTTGTGGGAGAAGCTCTTTCTATAATTTCTCTTCAACGAAGATATCTGAGACAAGTCAACAGCATCTGGTGTTTTCTGGTAGACACCCACTCATATACACTTCAAGTTGTTCCCAACCTTTTTTTTATTCATGGACCCCTTTTCCTTAATTTTTTTTTTTGGTGGACCCCTTCATAGCTATTCGACAAAAGACAAGCCATTTTTTCCTACAGTCTTTCAAACTGGAAAAAAAGATTTTAATACTGAAGCGGGGAATTTCAGAAAAATTAACGTAAGTTTGTATGTACTAGGAACTTTTTAATATCTTTTACCTAGTCACGATGGAGTTCAACATAAATCTCAAGTGACCTGTTTGCTGTTGTTTGAGATTAAAGCCAACCTCGTGTTTACACAGGCCCTTTTCCAAAGGACGGCCCGTAGGTTAGAGGTTACAAATCTTGAGTTATTTTATCACCTTGGTGGTTCAAAAGTTTGCAAGGTGATGAGATGGGTGTCCAGGTTGTCAATAACTTCTTTACTATTTGGGCTGCATGATCTGGAGCATTGGGGTGTTGTAGATCCATGTTTAATCCGTTCCTTAAGTTGTTTGTTTTCGGACATTTTAACAGAAAATGCAACAGGGCCTTATCATTTATCTTGCCACAGTGTGTGCGCTCTTTTCCGGGGTTCTCAATAATTTCCCAGCGGTACTTGTAGCCAAGCCTGAGCCTAGCTACTGTGACAACCAGACTCCTTGGGGTGTACTTGGATATAGGTGAGGGAGATTAGCATCTGTAAAGTAATAAATAGGGAGAGTGTAGCAGTGCAACATAGGATAGTAGTAACTTATTGATGGCTCAGGAAATGTAGGAGAAGTAAGAAGCCGAGGAAGGACCCAAAGATAAAGTGGTTGAGATTGAAAGATGCGGAGCTGAGAGCTATGTTTAAGGGAAGAGTGTTGGAAGCGATAAGGTTGCATGAAGATGTACAAGAATGGTGGACAGAGAATAGTAAGGTGATTTTGAGGGTTGATGAGGAGGTACTTGGGAAGTCATTAGGAAGGAAACCCCCAAATGATAAAGAGTCATGATGGTGGAATGAGGAAGTGCAAGAATGGGTGAAGAACAAGAAAGAAGCTAAGAAAAAGGCAGATTTATCAGGCCTGGAGCAGGATAAAGAAGAGTGCAAGCAGACAAAGAAGGAGGCAAGGAGAGCAGTAGGAAAGGCAAAGGCAGAGACATTGAATGAGGTCTATGAAGAGCTGGAAACACCAGAGGGAGAGAAGAAAATATTGCGAATTGCCAAGGCCCGAGATGCTGCATCCAAGAACTTGACCCAAGTAAAACAAATAAAGGATAACCACGGAGTAGTTCTAGCAGAAGAGGATGAAATAAAAAGCAGATGGGAAACTTATTTTGAAGGATTACTAAATGAAGAGAACCCAAGAGCAGTTGAAGATGGACTTCCAAATGAAGCAGTTACAACAACAGTGGCTAGAAGAGAGGTAGAGTGGGCAATAAGGAAAATGAAAAATAGAGAGGCAGTAGGACTTGATAAGATGTCAGTGGAGGTATGGAAAAGTCTTGGAGAAGAAGGCATAGATATCTTGTGGGACTTAGTGCAAAAGATCTTTAGCCAGGAAAAGATGCCAAAGGAGTAGAGAGGAAACCTAATCATCCCAATCTATAAAGAGAAGGGAGACATTCAGGAGTGTGGAAACTATAGAGGTATAAAGTTGTTAAGTCATACTATGAAGATAAGGGAGAAGATCATAGGGAGGAGACTCAGAGAGGAAACGACGATTGGGGATGAACAGTTTGGCTTCATGCCTGGAAGAGGAACAGCAGGTGCCATATTTGCCTTGAGACAAATGATGGAATAGCATTGGGGGAAACAGAAAGGACTGCATATGGTCTTTATTGACCTGGAAGAGGCATATGATCGAGTACCACGTCAAGAGGTGTGGAGGTGTATTAGAGAAAAGGGAGTCCCCGAGAAATATGTAAGGATCATCCAAGATATGTATGACAGGGCAGAGGCAAATGTTAAGAGCAGTGTGGGCTTGACGAAAAGTCTCACAGTAAATGTTGGTCTGCATCAAGGGTCTGCTTTGAGTCCATATCTATTTGATCTGGTCTTGGATGTAGTAACCCAGGGATCAGAGATCAGTCTTCATGGCGTATGCTCTTTGCAGATGACACTGTACTGTGTAGTAACAGATGAGAGGTAGTGGAGAAGCTTGTGGAGTGGAGAAAAGGGATGGAGGATAGAGGACTGAGAATCACCAGGAAGAAGACAGAGTACTTGAGGTTGAGAGATGATGAGGATGGCAATGTCAATTTGCAAGGGGAGGTGTTGAAGAGAGTTGAAAAGTTCAAGTATTTGGGATCAACACTAGCAGAGGATGGTGCCATAGAGTCAGAAATAAGCCACAGAATACAAGCGGGATGGAAGAATTGGAAGAAAGTGTCTGGGGTTCTGTACAACAGGAGAATAGGGATTAAGTTGAGGGGTAAAGTGCATAAGACAGTTGTGAGACCTGCGATGATGTATTGAGCAGAGGCATGGGCAATAAAGAAGATACAAGAGAAAAAACTGGATGTGGCAGAGATGAGGATGTTGAGATGGATGTGTGGGGTGACAAGAAGCGATAAGATCAGAAACGAGGTAATTAGAGGTACCTCAAAAGTTAGAGAAATATTAGATAAGATACAAGAAAGTAGACTAAGATGGTATGGTCATGTCGTTAGGAGGGATGAACAGTATGTTGGGAGGAGGGTGATGGAAATTGATATACCGTGTAGGAGAGGGAGGGGGAGACCAAAGTGTAGGTGGATGGATTGCATCAATGATGACCTGATTTCTAAAGGTTTGTTGAGTGATGAGGTATGGTACAGGAACATATGGAGAACACTGGCCAGAAACATCGACCCCACATAAAAGTAGGAAAAGATGTACACGAGAAGAAGAAGAAGAAGAAGTGCTTGGACGGAGGAGAGTGAGTTGGTGTGTATGGTTACAGGTCCTTGTTCTTTTTCCATTGAGTTTTGCAGAGTCATTTTGATAGCAAATAACTCATTTCGAAGAGTGGATCAGGAGTCTGAAAGTCTCCAGGAAGCTATAAAATGTTCTGAGTAGAGTGCTGCTCCAGTTGCAGGGATTCTTGTGTTGACAGTTCCATCTCTGAAGTAGGAGCTGCCTTCTGCTTGGTTAGTTTTTGTGATTGCAGCTAGAGCTGCTTCATGCAGTTTTATCTTTGTACAAGTTATCTTACTGTCCAGAAGACTAGTGGTGTTGAATTTTGCTAGATGTGCTCTCCATGGGACTAGCGGTTTGTAGACAGTGCAGGGCTTGTCTAAGTTGATTAATTCAGATGCCATGTTGCATTTATGTATATTTTACAGAGGTTGGCCGTCATAGGTGTTTGGGATAGGGAGGTCTGGATGTTTGTTGAGGGTTTCTTTCGTTTTTTTGTGTGGGATCTCCTTTCAGATAGCAGAGCCTTTGTTATGGTGTTGGTGTTGGAGACGTTAATCCAGCTATATAGAGGAGGTAGGTTAGTTTCCATTTGTAGGTTGCATATCCTGGTCCACATAGGTGCCCCCATCATGTAACGCATGGCATTGTTCTGGATTACTTCTATGGTGGAGATTTGTTGTGCACTGAGGTTGGCTAAGGTTGGAGCACTGTAGGTAGTCAGGGATCTTATAGTGGCTATGTAATATTTTTTCAGGACCTGAAGACCTGCTCCTTCATGGAGAGATGTCATATGTCTGATAGGGGTAAGTCTGCTGTGTGCTCTTTCTCTGAGATATTTGATTTGTGGTTTGAAGGTGAGTTGCCTGTCTATGCAAACTCCTAGATACATGAATGTATCAACCCACTCTATGTTTTTATTGGCAAGGGTGACTGAGGCTAGTGGTACTGGAGTTCTTACGGCCATAGATTTTGTTTTATTACCGTTGATTTTGAGTCCCAGCACCTTGCTTTTCAGATGGAACAGTTCTACTGCTTTTTGAGCACTGGCTAGTCTTTTGTCTCCTCTGCTGATGAAGACTACGTCATCAGCATAGATGAAGATGTCTACTCCTTGGGGTAGTTGTAGTTGAAAGAAGTTCTACATTAGCACATTGAAAATCAGTGGACTGAGGATGCCTCCTTGTGGGGTACCATTCTCTAATTTCTTATATGTTGATAGTTGTCTTTGGAACTTTACTCTAGCCTCTCTATTTCTGACATTGTTTGAGACCCAACTGAGTACATGTCCCTTAACTCCCTTTGTTTGTTAGGGAGCTCAGAATGGCTGCTGGGTTAGCCAGTTCGAAAGCTTTCCCAAGATCTAAGAATATTACGACTGCAGGCTTGTTGTTTATGCAGCTGAGGACATCCATAATGCACTGTGTGGTGCCTACGTTATCTCTGTAGGCATACAAATGAGGGTGTAAGGGGCCTATTTTGAATTGTAATCTCTTGAGCACCCTTTTTTCAGCTGTTTTTTTCTAAACAGCTTAGTAGAGATATGGGTCGTGGATTCGTTGGGTCTTTGGGTTTTGGGATAGGTTAAATATCCTGTTGACTCTAGATTTTTTGCCAAACCCTTAATATGTAAGTGGTGCTTGTCAGATGGAGGTAGGTGGCTTCACCTGAAGTGCTCATGTTGTTGATCATTGTGTAAGTGATGCCATCTGTTCCAGGGGCTGTGTCTTTCCCTTTATGGTTGGTGTTTCTGAGTTCCTGAGTAGTGAATGGTGTGTCTGTGTCATCATTTTGGTTGCAGGCATGATTTATGGTATCCCATCTTTGTTGCCTTAGGTCATTTTGGATCTTTATTGTGCTTGGTGGAAGTTGTTGGGTTGCTGAACATAGGTTTTGGATGTGTGGGTGCTTTGGTTGATTTTTTTTCTGGACACCCTCTTGAACATTTGCCATAGCTCGGTGAGGTTGGTGTGCTGATTTAGATTGGCACACCATTCCAGCCATTTCTCGGTTCTGATTTTTGAGACAGTCTTGTGAGTGTCTGTGACCACCTCCTGTTAGCACTGCTCTATTGGCATCTGTGGGTCTTTTCCTATATAGCTTCCTCACCCTATTTAGTCTTTGCTTGGCCTCTTTCACTTCTTGGCATTAGTACCACGAATCTTGATATTCCCTTTTTGGAGGTTTGTGTTTAGGTATGGAATCATTGGCTGCTTTGTGGAAGGCGGAGATGAGGTCTTGTGCTAAAATGTTAACGTAGTTTGTCCTCTTTTACTGTGCTGGTGTTTGACTCCACTAGTGGTGTTGTCTGAGAAACTTGGTGCAAAGGCTTGGGGGTTTGTGGAGCCTTTGATGTTTCCTGGGCAGGTTGTTTGGTCATTGGTTTGATCAGATTCAGCCTTCTCCTTGGAGGATGCGGGGTTCTCTGAGGCTTGGGCCTGTTTTCCACCACAGGTGATACGACTTGCCTGGGAACTAGGTTTGTCGTAGTGGTTCTGGGTGGTTATTTGGTTGTTTGAGGATTCCTTGAAGGTTGAGAGGTGGTTTTGGGCTGAGGTGTAGTTGGTATGCGATTTAGTCTCATTGGGCGTTTGGGGTTCCATGCATGATGGGTCCCCTTGCAATTTGGGCATATTGCTGTGGTGGTTTTGCCCTCCTCGTGGGCTTGGACACACTACTCCGTGCTGTGTCTTCCACTGCAAACAGCACAGACTTCTGGAAGGGTGCACTGGGCTTTATGATGTCCACATCTCTGGCAGTTGTAGCATCTCAGTGATAATAATAATAATAATAATAAACTTTATTTCCATTTCATTACAATGGGTATTCGTCAGCCAGGGCAAGCCCCAACCCCCCACTGTGATGTCCAACCACAGCAGTTCCTGCCAGTAAACAGCTTAAACTCTCGGTCTTGGACGGGGACCGATCTTTCGACCTCGTGAATGCGAAGCCAGCGTGTTACCACTTGATGAAGGGTTTGATGGGGAAGGATCCCCAGATACCTAGATTTATTTTGTTGGGGACACGGCCATATTGTAGGAGTTGGTTGTCCAGTCTTGCTGGTTTGACGTGTTGCTTCCTTGATGTATGGAAGAACTAGAAGTGGTGCCATCTCCATTACCACGGGGTAGTTGCATACTACACCCTTGCAGGTCTTTTCTCCTGGAATTAGCTCCTGCATGAAGAAGTGGCGAGACGTTTGTAGGTATATGTAGGCTTCTTCGTCCCTTGGTGTGAGGATCCATTGATATTGTAGGTTGGGTTGTGCAGCAATGTTGATGCCCGACTTAATTTTTTCCAGTAGTTTCACAGACTGATAATTTGCTGTTGGATCCTCGCTCAGGATCTTGAATTTGTTGATGCTCTTTGGAATGTGAACTTTCTCGTGATTGGAGTTTGTAGCGTGTGTTTGTCCTCTTGGTGACCGTCGGTTGTTCTATCTCTTGTGAACTACAGTGGTCCATCCTTTACTGGGGTTTTCTTCCTCTTCTGCTGGAGGGCTCAGTTGGCATTTGCGATCCATGTCGCATACACTTTCCTTCTATTTTTGGTGAATTCAAATGGTTTTATAAATTAATGGTTTGGAAGAGCAAAGGGGGAGATGGAGGCCCTACCTATCCTATTTGTAGCTAGTCCACTCCTAGAGGAGATGCTTAACCAGCAGAAGGAAGTGCCGTAGAGAATTAAAAGGTGGATTACACATTTCACTCTAGTAGTCAAAAAACCCTCTACTGGGGAGGGGAGGGAATTGAGGGGGGTTGAACCTAAGGGAACTGAAAGTTCCCTCCTATCAAAATGTGGGCTTATAGGAGGCGCCCTTGCTAAGCTAATTTTCCCTAACAGTTCCTACTCCACCTTGCAATAGACTGTGATAGGTGGAGCAATGATCCTGGCTGCTTCAGGCGGAGTTTTAAGACCCCAAGAGCTACCGCATATCCACAGACAGGCCGGGGTTAGTAGGTGAAGGGGTTAGAGGCGCAGTTTGTCTCCTGATAAATAGGGTCTATCAGAAGGGGTGGTGTCTCTTGATAGACAGGGTCTATCAGCAGAAGTAGAGATGTCTGCGTCAGCTTCGGATTTTCAGTAGATCTCTGGAAGTTGAAGCAAAAACAATCCTTCTTTGCAGTAGGCAGCGATGGAGGTGATCCTTGGAGAGGCTAAGCTGTAAGACTAAGCAGAGGAGAGCACGTCTTGTCGCCACCATAGTTGGAGACTGTGAACTGTTTAGGTCATGTCGACTTTTATAGGCACTGAGAGTTAATAATTGTACCAGAAATCATCGCTGCTATTGAAGATCTTAATGCCATTAATCCTTCCTCGATAAGTGCAGTCTCTTTGACCTCTGTCCTTGCGATCAAAGGTCAGAGACCGCACTAAGGAAGGTAGATATTTGCCCTGAAAGTAAACAGTAAAGCTCACCGCCTGCTTCCTGAGAAGAGCTAAGAGATTTTCACCTTCGCTTGTTCTTGCCACTGAAAGATGGGTTAGTATTTAGGTCAAAAGGAATTATAAAATAAATAAAGTGAGAAAGAATCATTCATTGCTCTGCTTATTTCGCGATGGTGTAAATTACACTGGGAATTTTATTTTTAGTACTAAAAACAGTTATGAAGTGGAATTGCTTCATGGACCATCAAAATATCACTGTGGACCCCCAATTTATTATATTTTGCCTGTGGACCCCAGGAATATTACATGAGTCCCCAGGGTCAATGTGGACCCCGGTTTAGAACCACTGAATTGCGCAGGAAACACCCTGAGGGGCTTAATCCTGCTGTGATAGGCTTTACGTTAAAGACTCCCTTAAATTCTAATGTCTAGGATGGTGCCCTCTTGCGAAAAACTTTTTAATAATAATAATAATAATAATAATAATAATAATAATAATAATAATAATAATAATAATAATAATAATAATAATAATAATAATAATAATAATAATAGTAATAATAATAATAATAATAATAATAATAATAATAATAATAATAATAATAATAATAATAATAATAATAATAATAAAGTGTCTTTGGTCAAGGGTAAAATATGATTCATGTTTTCTCATATAAATGTGCTTATTTGATTTTTATTGTTGCCTAAATAGCTCGGGATTTGAATGCACTGCAAAAACGAAACCACGAGTGAGATTATAATAAGCTGTACTACGAATAAAATGGCATTTAGAAATAATGCGTTCATTCCTAGTATAGTAGTTAGCTGTAAGGTTTGCTTCTTGTATAGACCTTTATTTGTGAAGTTGGTAGCGCCTTAGCACAGTAATTATGTCTTAGGTTCGAGTCCTGGATAGGGGTAAAATATGATTCATCTATATATATATATATATATATATATATATATATATATATATATATATATATATATATATATATATATATATATATATATATATATATATATATAAATATATATACATACATACATAAATACATACATACATGCATACATACATACATACATACATACATACATACATACATACATACATACATACATACGTGCATGCATGCATACATACATAGAAACATGCACACATACATACATACTTACATACATATATACCTGCATGCATGCATACACACACATAGGAAGAGATGGAATGGATCAAGAACTTGTTGCAAAAGGCTAGAAGGTTAAATGAGGAAAAAAAAATGAAGAAGAGAGGAAAAATTTTCATTTCAGAGTTCTTCCAGACAAAAAGGGGATAAAGAAGATAATGTCAGAAGATTAGGGGATGGGGCCTCATTACAATTGTTATGCACAAGTGCTGATGGAATAGCTGGTAGGGCAGTAGAATTAAAAAAATAGGATTCACAACAGTACGGCAGATATAGTAGCAGTTACAAAGACTGAGTTTAGTGAGGACGTAAACAGTGTCACAGTTTTTCCTAAGGGCCTCAGAATATAAAGGATTGAATAATCTGAGAGGACTGGTGGAGGGATAGCAGTGCTCATAAGTGAAAGGATTCAGGATGAAGAAATAAACTTGGCCATAGAAAGTGAGTTCAAGGAATTTCTTGTTTCTCGCATAAATACTGGGTCAGAGAGCATTATAATAACTGTTGTATATAACCCACCAAGGAACCAACATAGGTTAAAAGTTTATGTGGAAAGTCATATAGGTACTATTGAAGTCATAAACTCAGTTGTTAACATGGCACGGGAGAGAAAATTTAGGATTTAGATTCTGGGAGATTTTAATCAAAAAGAAATAGATTGGATAAATCTTGACCCAAGCAGTGGTGAGGACTATTTAAGGGAAAGATTCCTATATTGCGTACAAGGGAATTTCCTACACCAACATGTAATGGAACCAACGAGGGCCAGGGGTGGGGATGAGCCATCACTCCTTGATATAGTATTCACATATAATGTGTTGGATATTGAAAAAATTGAGTACGAACCACCAATTGGATAGAGTGACCACTGTGTGTTGTTGATGGAGTATATCATTGAAGATGTTCTGCCTGA
>JAXCGZ010020762.1:277500-280000 GCA_037179515.1 Halocaridina rubra
ATATATATATATATATATTTATTATTTATCTACTTTGGCTGTTTCCCCTTTAAATTGGGGGTAGCTGACATCAAAAAAAGAAAACAAATAAGTGGCTTACTTTGCTCTATGGGCAATGACGAGGGAGCTACCGACCATTCAGAGGGCACTGCTGGAGTGCCACAGCTCATCCTCCCAACACTTCCACAACCTGTATCGCTTCACAACTGCCAACTCACCTACTGCCCCTACCACAGGGCTACCTTTGTAAGATGCAGCCCCGTGGCAACAGCAGATGCCAATCAGAGCTGCATACAATCGCTCGCCACTCATTCCTAATCCTAGCACGCTCGCCTGCTTCCCTCACATCCATTCTCCTATCATTCAGGGCTCTCCTTACTCCATCCATCCATCCAAATCTAGGCCTCCCTCTAGCATTTCTCCCATCAACTTTGGTATTCATCACCTTTTTCAGCAGTCTTTCACCATCCATCCTTTCCACATGGCCAAACCATATCAGAACTTCCATATCTACTCTGTTTGCAATTTCTCTCCTCACAACCCGTTCTTACTCTCACCACTTCATTTCTAACCCTATCCAACCGAGATACACCAATCATACTCTTTAGTCATTCCATATCAAACACATTTAGTTTCCGTCTCTAACTTACTTTCATACCCCATATCTCTGATCCATACATCACAGGTGGCACAACCACTTTCTCATACAAAAATCATAACATTCATTTCCAACCCTCTATTCTTCATCACTCCTTTCATTGCACCCAATACTTTACATCCTTCATTCACTCTGTGACACACATCTGCTTCCACTCCACCATTTGCAGCTATAACCGAGCCTAAATACTTAAACTGATCAACTTCCTCAAGTGTCTCTCCATTCAACATAACATTCAATCCAGCACCATCCTCATTTCTTGAACACCTCATAACCTTACTCTTTTCCACATTCACTCGCATCTTCCTTCTCTCACACACCATTCCAAATTCTGACGCTAACTGACACAGCTTTACCTCTGAATCTACCACCATCACAGTATCATCTGCAAACAGCAACTGAATCAGCTCCCACTCGTTATCATCCCCATCTACCATTCTCAAACATCGACCTCGCACTTGCTCATTCATCTCTCTTGCGACTCCTTCAATATACAAATTGAATAGCGATGGCGACATCACACACCCTTGTCTTAGTTCCACACTCACTGGAAACCACTCACTCACTTCATTCCCTACCCTAACACAAGCTCTACTGCCCTCATACAAACTCTTCACTGCATGTAACAATTTACCATTAATTCCATATAATCTCAAAACATTCCACATTGCCTCTCTATCAACTCTATCATGCGCTTTCACCAGATCTAAAAAGCCAAAATACACATCCTTACCCATTGCTAAATATTTCTCACATAACTGCCTAACTATAAAAATGTGATTTATACAACCTCTACCTCTCCTAAAACCACTCTTCACTTCCGCGATCACATTTTCTGTCTTATCCCTAATCCTATTAACCAGTATCCTGCAATACACTTCCTACCACACTCAACAAACTTATACCCCTAAAATTATTGCATTCATACACATCTCCCTTACCTTTGTATAGGGCCACCATACAAGCAATCACCCATTCCACTGGCACCATTTACAACATAAAGCATATATTAAACACTCTCACTAACCATTCCAATGCAGTCAAACCCCCTTCTTTCAACATCTCCGCTCTCACACCATCCATTCCAGGTGCTTTACCTGCTTTCGCTTCACACAGTGCCATTTCACCTCCTTTCTTGTAATCTCTCTATTATTTTCATCTCCCACTCCCATTAGTGGCACTTGCACATCCCACACTGCCACTATAGCTGCCTCTCTACCTTCCTCAACATTCAGCAAGCACTCAAAATGTTCTGCTCATCTTTTCCATGCATCGTTCCCTCTTAACATCTGTCCATTCACATCTTTCACTGTCTTTTCCATCCTCGATCTACCCTTCCTTACTCTCTTCACTTCTTTCCAAAACTTCTTTTTATTCTCCTCATATGACCTACTAAAATCCTGTACCTACCAAACATTTGTCAAACTCTTCTCTTCCTCTACCTTCTGCTTGGTTTCCACATTTTTCTCCCTATATCTTTCATACTTCTCCCTACTTTTACACTGCAGCCATTCCTAAAAAGCCCTCTTTTTCTCTTCCACCTTTATTTTCACCCCTTCATTCCACCACTTACTGCCCCTCCTTATGCCACCTCCAACAAACGTCTTTCCACACACATCTCTTGCATGTCCCACAAAACATTCTTTCATCAACCCCCATTCCTCCTCTAACTCCCCAACTTCTCTTTCTTTCACCCTGTCATATGCCACTCTCAACCTGTCCTGATATTCCTGTCTCTTCTCTGTTTTTTTCAACTCTTCCACCTTCACCATTTCCCTTCTACAACCCCCCACTCTATTTCCCCACTCAATTGCTACTACCACTTTTGCTTCAACCAAAAAA
>JAXCGZ010020762.1:290000-322500 GCA_037179515.1 Halocaridina rubra
AGTAATTATATTCTCATATTAGTAACAAAAGATTTCGTGTACCTCTTGTACAGATTTATTGTTTAATGAGGATATACAGTCAACAAAGGGAAAATTTTTTCTAATACTAAAGCTGATGTAATTCGGTCACATGCTTCTAAATAGGTATTTTAACTCTATGCCAAAATGATGTTTTTATCTTTGCATAGGAAAAAATATGTTACAAGAAATTACATTTATATATAAGTTTCTTGCAATATATCTACCAAGCATGACACTGATAGACTTTCAAATACCCAGTTAAATAATGCTCATCAGGCACACATCTGATCATAGAGTGTTAACGTCTGTTCGAGTGTTTGCAACTAATTTCATTCATTATTCTCTTCACAAATATGGCATCATATATAAACATATTCAAACATATATAAACTCTTTTAGTGGAATATTTGGATGTAATGTAATTAGAATGTGTCCTAACAGCGTACTCAGTAGACCTCTACTACCTACCCAGTAGTCTGACATTGCATTGTACTTAGACCCTCTGCTCTTTTGCTTCTTGATTTATACTGAACAAATACAAAACAGCTCTAAGTGTAGTTACTATTACTTGCAGCTTCATTGCGCCTCACATGTAGGATTGTATTGAAGGTCTTGGAAAAATATAAGAATAAACAGTCACCGTAAGTTATTAAACTGCTACCTACCATCTAAGACATTTATTCACGAATAGAATTTTAAATAACTTTAAATTACTAAAGAACCATATAGGTGTTTTTCTTTTCACTATCCATATCCTAATTGTAACTTAGGTTGGTTTATAGGTTAAAATAATCCTTCTCCTTCAAGGTTACCCACAGGTACAATATTGACTTCTATAGAACATCCTGAAAATTTCCATAACTTAGAGACTTTTCAATGAGGCAAAATAGTATTGAAATCAATGCTTCGTGCTTATAAAATACACGTGGCTTTACCATCAAATTCAATCTCTCGTCTGTTAATAAGAAATATTTATTTATATCATGCCTTGTTCCTTTATTCAATCCATCGCAGTGATTTGAGCTTTCTCTTTTGCATCTTTGACTGAAACTTCTTCAACCTTTCTTAATATATTTTTTAACCAGTATGAGATGTAACTATGTGAGGATTTTCCTATTTTATGGTTTGTTCTTTTACACCTTTAGCTTTCATTGCTCAATGCTGTGAAAAAGTTTCACATATGCCTTAGCTCCCTCTCGTACGACTTAAGTACACATTTCAACACTTTTTTTTTCTCCTGTAGGGAACATATCCCTATCTTCTTATTAAGCCTATCCAAGTAAATCTCTCTCCTCTCCAAGACTTCTACATTCTTTACTAAACTATTTCTCTTTAGTATTATTGAGTCTTTTGCTTTGTAAATTATATAGTATTTAAATATGTAAAAAGAAAAAAATCACTCTTCCAATGTAGTCTGTATGTTTCTAGTTTAAAGGCTTCACCCAATAAAGTCTTGCAAACTGTTCATTCACTTTGTTCAGTAACTCCATCTACAGGTCAGTGATAAGTATTCGTGAAAATAAATAAGTAGTATCCTACTGCTGTCAAATTTGTAAGCCTGGAACAATAAGTGATGTCATATCTGCTCCTATGGCCCTTGCTGGATTCAGTACATGTTGGTTCTTCTGCTTCTTCTTCTTGTTCTTCTTCTTGTTCTTGTTCTTGTTCTTTTTCTTTTATTATAATTATTATTATTATTATTATTATTATTATTATTATTATTATTATTATTATTATTATTATTATTATTATTATTATTATTATTATTATTATTATTATTATTATTATTATTATTATTATTATTATTATTATTATTATTATTATTATTATTATTATGGATGGTGTGAGAGCGGAGATGTTGAAAGAAGGGTGTGTGACTGCATTGGAATGGTTAGTGAGAGTGTTTAATATATGCTTTATGTTGTCATTGGTGCCAGTGGAATGGGTGATTGCCTGTATAGTGCCCTATACAAAGGTAAGGGAGATATGTATGAATGCAGTAATTTTAGGGGTATAAGTTTGTTGAGTGTGGTAGGAAAAGTGTATGGTAGGATACTGGTTAATAGGATTAGGGATAAGACAGAATATGTGATCGCGGAAGTGCACAGTGGTTTTAGGAGAGGTAGAGGTTATATAGATCAGATTTTTATAGTTAGGCAGTGTATGTGAGAAATATATAGCAAAGGGTAAGGATGTGTATTTTGCATTTTTGGATCTGGAGAAAGCATATAATAGAGTTGATAGAGAGGCTATGTGGAATGTTTGGAGATTATATGGAATTAATGATAAATTGTTGCATGCAGTGAAGAGTTTGTATGAGGGCAGTAGAGCTTGTGTTAGGGTAGGGATTGAAGTGAGTGAGTGGTTTCCAGTGAGTGTGGGACTGAGACAGGGAAATGTGATGTCACCATGGCTGTTCAATTTGTATATAGATGGAGTTGTAAGAGAGGTGAATGAGCGAGTGCGTGGTCGAGATTTGAGAATGTTAGATGGGGATGATAACGAGTGGGAGCTGAATCAGTTGCTGTTTGCAAATGATACTGTGGTGGTGGGAGATTCAGAGGAAAAGCTGTGTCAGTTAGTGTTAGAATTTGGAATGGTGTGTGAGAGAAGGAAGTTGCGAGTGAATGTGGGAAAGAGTAAGGTTATGAGGTGTACAAGAAATGAGGATGGCGCTGGATTGAATGTTATGTTGAATGGAGAGACACTTGAGGAGGTTAATCAGTTTAAGTATTTAGGCTCGGTTATAGCTGCAAATGGTGGAGTGGAAGCAGATGTGTGTCACAGAGTGAATGAAGGATGTAAAGTGTTGGGTGCATTGAAAGGAGTGATGAAGAATAGAGGGTTGGAAATGAATGTTAAGAAAGTTTTGTATGAGAAAGTGGTTGTGCCAACTGTGATGTATAGATCAGAGTTCTGGGGTATGAAAGTAAGTGAGAGACGGAAACTAAATGTGTTTGAGATGAAATGCCTGAGGAGTATGATTGGTGTATCTCGATTGGATAGGGTTAGGAATGAAGTGGTGAGAGCATGAACGGGTGTGAGGAGAGAAATTGCAGCCAGAGTAGATATGAATGTTCTGAGATGGTTTGGCCATGTGGAAAGGATGGATGATGAAAGGCTGCTGAAAAAGGTGATGAATGCGAGAGTTGATGGGAGAAATGCTAGAGGGAGGCCTAGGTTTGGGTGGATGGATGGAGTAAGGAGAGCCCTGAATGATAGGAGGATGGATGTGAGGGAAGCAAGCAAGCGTGCTTGGAATAGGAATGAGTGGCGAGCGATTGTGACGCAACTCTGATGGGCATCTGCTGTTACCACTGGGCTGCATCTTACAGAGGTAGCCCTGTGGTAGGGGCAGTAGGAGGAGTTGGCAGTAGTGAAGCGACACAGGTTGTGGAAGAGCCGGGAGGATGGGCTGTGGCACTCTAGCAGTGCCATCTGAACGGTCACTAGCTCCCTCGTCATTGCCCATAGAGCAAAGTAATCCCTCTATTTGTTTTCCTTTCTTGATGTCGGCTACCCTCCAATTAAAGGGGGAAACAGCCAAGGTAGATAGATAGATAGATTATTATTATTATTATTATTATTATTATTATTATTATTATTATTATTATTATTATTATTATTATTATTATTATTATTATTATTATTATTATTATTATTATTATTATTATTATTCAAGTGCCATTAATGGGAGATGAAAATGAAAAAGAGATTACGAGAGAGGAGGTGAAAAGGGCAATGTATGAAGCGAAAACAGGTAAAGCACCTGGAATGGATGGTGTGAGAGCGGAGATGTTGAAAGAAGGGGGTGTGACTGCATTGGAATGGTTAGTGAGAGTGTTTAATATATGTTTTATGTTGTCAATGGTGCCAGTGGAATGGGTGATTGCTTGTATAGTGCCCCTATACAAATTTAATTGAGGTGTGTATGAATGCAGTAATTTTAGTTATATAAGTTTGTTGAGTGAGGTAGGAAAAGTGTATGGTAGGATACTGGTTAATAGGATTAGGGATAAGACAGAAAATGTGATCTCGGAAGTACAGAGTGGTTTTAGGAGAGGTACAGGTTGTATAGATCAGATTTTTATAGTTAGGCAGTTATGTGAGAAATATTTTGCAAAGGGTAAGGATGTGTATTTTGTATGTTTGGATCTGGAGAAAGTGTATGATAGAGTTGATAGAGAGGCAATGTGGAATGTTTTGAGGTTATATGGAATTAATGGTGAACTGTTGCATGCAGTGAAGAGTTTGTACTAGGGCAGTAGAGCTTGTGTTAGGGTAGGGAATGAAGTGAGTGAGTGGTTTCCAGTGAGTGTGGGACTGGGACAGGGATGTGTGATGTCATCATGGCTGTTCAATTTGCATATTGATGGAGTCGTAAGAGAGGTGAATGAGCGAGTGCATGGTCGAGATTTGAGAATGGTAGATGGGGATGATAACGAGTGGGAGCTGAATCAGTTGCTGTTTGCAGATGCTACTGTGGTGGTGGCAGATTCAGAGGAGAAGCTGTATCAGTTAATGTAAAAATTTGGAATGGTGTGTAAGAGAAGGAAGTTGTGAGTGAATGTGGGAAAGAGTAAGGTTATGAGGTGTACAAGAAATGAGGATGGTGCTGGATTGAATGTTATGTTGAATGGAGAGACACCTGAGGAAGTTGATCAGTTTAAGCATTTAGGCTCGGTTATAGCTGCCAATGGTGGATTGTAAGCAGATGTGTGTCACAGAATGAATGAAGGATGTAAAGTGTTGGGTGCGTTGAAAGGAGTGATGAAGAATAGAGTGTTGGAAATGAATGTTAAGAAAGTCTTGTATGAGAAAATGGTTGTGCTGTGACGTATGGACCAGAGTTATGGGGTATGAAAGTAAGTGAGAAACGGAAACTAAATGTGTTTGAGATGAAATGCCTGAGGAGTATGATTGGTGTATCTCGGTTGGATAGGGTTAGGAATGAAATGGTGAGAGCAAGAACGGGTGTGAGGAGAGAAATTGCAGCCAGAGTAGATGTGAATGTTCTGATATGGTTTGGCCATGTGGAAAGGATGGATGATGAAAGACTGCTGAAAAAGGTGATGAATGCGAGAGTTGATGGGAGAAATGATAGAGGGAGGCCTAGGTTTGGGTGGATGGATGGAGTAAGGAGAGCCCTTAATGCTAGGAGGATGGATGTAAGGGAAGCAAGTGAGCGTGCTATGAATAGGAATGAGTGGCGAACGATTTTGATGGAGCTCTGATGGGCATCTGCTGTTACCACGGGGTGCATCTGTGGTAGAGGCAGTAGGGGAGTTGGCAGTTGTGAAGCGACACAGGTTGTGGAAGAGCCGGGAGGAAGGGCTGTGGCACTCCAGCAGTGCCATCTGAACGGTCGCTAGCTCCCTCGTCATTGCCCATAGAGCAAAGTAATCCCCTTATTGTTTTCCTCTTTTTTTTTTTGGTCGACTACCCCCCAGTTAAAGGGCGAAACAGCCAAGGTAGATAGAAATAGAATTATTATTATTATTATTATTATTATTGCTATTATTATTATTATTATTATTATTATTATTATTATTATTATTATTATTATTATTATTATTATTATTATTATTATTATTATTATTATTATTATTATTATTATTATCATTATTATTATTATTATTATTATTATTATTATTATTATTATTATTATTATTATTATTATTATTATTATTATTTTATTATTATTATTATTATCATTATTATTATTATTATTATTATTATTATTATTATTATTATTATTATTATTATTATTATTATTATTGTTATTATTATTGCTATTGTTATTATTATTATTATTATTATTATTATTATTATTATTATTATTATTATTATTATTATTATTATTATTATTATTATTATTATTATTATTGTAATTATTATTATTATTATTATTACTATTATTATTATTATTATCATTATTATTATTATTATTATTATTATTATTATTATTATTATTAATATTATTATTTCGTTTGCTTATTTTTCTTGCTACCATCCTTGTTGTTTATTTGTTTTCCTCTTGTTCAGTCTTGGTATATGAATATTGATCTGTTTCCTCCCAATTTATAAGGTTGGTCGTTAGCATCCCATTGCGTTTGTCTTTCCTTTTTTTTTTCTCTCTCGAGTATTACCAAATTTGTGAAGTCGAACAACATTATACCCAGTTTACATCACCACATGGAATCCTTGCCATTCGGTCTCCGCTACCTTATTAATACCAATAAATATTTCTCCTCATAAAGCGACTATGTAAGCAAAGGGTTGTGTTTCTCTTACACATAAAGTATTCATGATATGTGCGTATTTGCGAATGAAGTTATCTCTATGTTTCTATATAGGTTTCAGTGATGATGCTCAAGTCTGTAGATCTCTGTTTTCTTATTGAATTTTTATTCACTGACTTTATAACTATTATTTCCCAGAATGGTGAATTCAGTTTGCATTTACAAAATTAGTTTTTAAAATTGTTTTGCTAAAGCAGTCCACACCTAAGGTAATACAACAAAGATACATTCTCAGTTCCTGTTAAGAAGTTTCTTATTTAATTTGCCTCTTTCTTTTGGCGTGCTTAAGGTCCGGCATCCACTCCTAGGGTGTCCCGTCTTTTTTTTTTTCCTGAATATGCAGAATTTAATTCTGGAGTGACCCATATCAATGTATCTTATATTACAAAGTCCGTCAAAAAGGGAAAAGAAAAAAAGGAAGCGCTTAAAAACCAGTGCGATATCTCCCCGCTAACTATTCTTTCTTCAAGTGTTAGTAAAAGAAATGTATTCACCCTTTCAACATAACTGATATTTAATGTATCGGCACTAGCTTGTAGCACAAATTTTTTAGCATTTTCTAGCTTGTTTTAATTTTATCCAAATTTCAAGTGTGGGCTCCAGAAAAATGCTGCATATTCAAGTTCAGGCCTACCTATATTTTCGCATATATTACGTTCATGCTGGCAATAATCTATATGTATTCACTCAATTGTATATACCTACTTGTGTCTATGGGAAGCGCTTTATGCTTGAACATCCGGAAGCTTGGTCGATTTCTTTATATATTATGTACCCAAGATTGATGCTTGTCTCCTGCAAAGAGCATCTCTTACAAAGCTTTATGCTGTGTCCAATAGATTTATAGCGACCAATACCAAAGTAGGGTTCCCTTTCATCTCTATAAAACCACGTCTGCATTTGTCCTAATGTGGTGGCTAAACCAACCACTGGAACAATTCTCATTCATGAGATTTTGTACATTTGCCACCAGCATTGTAGCATAGCTCCAAACTCTTTTTAGCCTTTTAATCTTTGTCTTTTCAAATGTGCACTTCAGATAAGATCTGTGTGTTTAAGATTACATATACATATACAATGGGCTCAATCCCCTTTATAAGAGAATGGAGCTAGGTGTCGCTACTCCAAGTGGCTACCCTTTATCATTGGGGATACAAAAATGCCACAGTTTCTCTTACCATACACCTTGGGCCACTCATAGGCAAGTGGGCAAGGATTCTTTATCATGAGGCCCGACAGCCATAGCTGGTTCATCACCAATGCGGCACCTCATAATAACTTCTCCATACCCACCTGTCCGAGTTTACCATGCTAACAGGTGCGAGAAATTCCTTTGATAAGTATCATCTTTCTCCACTCATTCCTATCTCCTGAAGTCTCTCTTCCCTGCTCCATGGACATACCACGAGCATCCAGTGCTTGTTTTATCCTATCCGCCCATCTCATTCAGGTCTTCCTTCCAGCCTGACCCCGATTTTTTCTGCTCTGCACAGTCTTTTTGCTTGTTGTTCATCATTCATTCTTTCCTTCAAATCATCTTAGCATACCCTGGTATGATCTATTAGGTAGTCTTATTTTAATCACCTTTTAATACAATCTCTGTCTCACATCCTTGTTCATTACTTTATTTATTCTAAACACATATCTATACTTTTCACTCATTTCATCGCCATTTCTTTCAAACAAACAAACATTTATTTCCATTTTTGTACAATGGATATTGTTATACAGTTTAAGAGTAACTTATAAGTAGACATGTACTTTAACTAATAAGTAAGAGGATAATACATACAGTTAAAGTAAATATAACTTTCCTAGAAAATAATAATGCTGTAATGAAATGTTAACAATACTGTTAATCATATAGTAGTGATAATAACACTCGACACAGGATCGTTATTATAGGCATCATCACCATATTTGTATTCCTTACAATGAGAATAATTAGTTCTTAACTTAGAGAACAGAGAAGGTGATCTCAGTTTACATATAGAAAGGTAACTGTTAAGGGAAATTGCATTAAATCATAACTAATAAGTAAGAAGGTAATACATACAGTTAAAGTAAATATATCTTTCCTAGAAAATAATAATACTGTAATAAAATGTTAACAATACTGTTAATCATAAAGTAGTGATGATAACACTCGACACAGGATCGTTATTATCGGCATCATCACCATATTTGTATTCCTTACAATGAGAATAATTAGTTCTTAACTTAGAGAACAGAGAGGGCGATCTCAGTTACATATAGAGAGGTTAGTGTTAAGGGAAATTGCATTAAATCACTAAGTTTAATTAATGTGTGAGCAGCAACTCTTTGTCCAGAAAAAAAAACTATATAGTTTGCCTATGCAAGCAGCGAAGGAGGAGGAATTTTTAAGATGCTCTGGAATATTGTTCCAGAGTTTTGGCCCTTTAATAGTGATCATCTTTGAAACTGCTTCTGTGTTTGTTCTCTGAATAAAGAGCTCAATACTTTGTCTTGTGTTGGTTCCCCTTATATCCCAAACTGTTTTTAAATCAAATTGCCAGCTAGGATAATGATGGTTCAAAATTTTGTATATAATAACATATACAGCATAGGCGACCTTGTTTGCTGCCCACAGCCACCCAAGTTTTTTGAGAGCTGGTGTGATGTGGTCATATTTTCTTATTCCTTCCAGGGCAAATCGAGCTGCAAAATTTATAAGCTTTTGTATTCTGTTTATCTGAGTCTTAGTAGTAGCTCCCCAAACAGTTGCGCAGTAATTAATCTGACTTAGGGCTAAAGATTCAACGACAGTTTTTCAAGTGGTAGTCTCAAAATTGTCTTTTATACGTGATAAGTACATTAATTTTCCTGTAACCTTTTTGCACAGTTTTTCTATATGGGAATCAAACAACATGTAATTATCAAAGTGAATTCCTGGATTTTTTACTGTTTTGCTAGGTGTAATGATATTGCCGCAAAAATTAATTGTTGTATTTTCTGGAATTTGTGCTGTATGGAACTGTGAGCCAGTAAACATACATTGTGTTTTACTTTCGTTAATTAACAGCCCAATTTCTTGAAAATAGGTTTTTATTTTTGACTGAGTGCTTTCTGATCTTAAGGTTAACTATGGGAGATGATTAATATCACCACTAAGGAGTAGCTGAGTGTCATCTGCATATTGTACAACTAGACAGTCAGAAATGAAAAAAGATAGATCATTTACGTAAATGGAGAAGAGGATAGGACCAAGTACTGATCCCTGTGGAACACCAAATGATGCATTTTTTGGCATAGAGATAATACTGTTAAGATGGATAAGCTGTTTGTGATTAGATAGATACTTTCTAAACCAGGTCAGGTCAATATTTAGGTTAGTACATTATTAGAGATACTATTCATAACTTTGAGCAGTTTCCGTCGAGAGTATCGGTCTGAAACCGTGTTGGTTAATAGCTAATAGTCTAATTGACTCTAAATATGACATAAGTTGGCATGCAACAATTTTTTTCTAATATTTTAGAGAAAATGGGTAGCAGGGAAATGGGACAATAGTTTGTCACATATTCTCTGTCCCTCTTTTTATGCAGAGGTATTACATGTGATTTTTGTCAAGAGTCAGGACACCTTTTAGTAATAATGGAAGTGTTCATAATAGCTTGAATATAAAACACAATCATGGGTAGAGCATCCATGATGAATTGAAATGGTATACCATCTGGACCATAAGAGCCAGAGTTTCTTAGGCTCTTTATGGTAAGAATTAGGGTAGCACAATCGACAGGATTTATCTTGAAGTACTCTCTTGTGTTCACATTGGAAGAATTGACATTTAAGTAATTACTCATGTTCACTGAGTTGATATTTTCTTGTGTTTTCTCATATGTATTTTCCTAACGTTATCAAAATAGTTATTAAAGTTTTCCTCATTGTCTTTCAACTCCGTAATATTTTCATAACTTTCTGAGGTAGTCTTTCCATTTGGTATCATGCTTCTTATCACTTTCCATGTTGCCGCTGTATCATGTCTAGAGTCATTAAATTGTTTTTTTGTAAAAGTCTTTTTTACTTATATCGCACTCCTTCATATATCCTTCTCTTGTCAATCATTCCAAAGCCCCTATATCTCATGACACTTTTCATCCCTCCTTTGCCATTAATCCGTTTCCTTCTCTCTACGGCGCACCTTCCTATCCCGATATTCATTCACTGCCACATGAGTCTCTAGATAATTAAAACTCTCAACTTCCTTAAACACATATACAATCACTCACACCCAGTCTTCCAACATGAACACTCGTACTATACTATTGCCAACATTCACCAGCAACTTCCTTCTCTCACACACAGATACAAATACAGTCACCAACAGCTTCAGTTTCTCCTCTGTATCAATCATCAGTGCATTGTGATCAGCAAATAACAAGTGATTCATTGATCAACACATCCTCTTCCTATCCTGACGTCATACTGTTCTTTCTCGATAATGCTTCCAGCTCCTTTCTTAATTCTCCCAATTAACACATTTCTAAATACCCTATCAACTACACTCAACATACTTTCTTCTTTTAAAACTATCTCTTTTGTACTTGTTCCCCTTCGCATTTTAAAGTGATCCAACGCATTGCACTTCTCCTATCCATCAGGGCCTTTTCTTTCCTTACACATACATTCAATAATATCTATATTCATTCCACTATCACCTCACGACCTTTTGACGAGTATTCTACCTGGCATCCATTTATTTTTGTTACTTTGCAGGCTTTCATTGCTTTCAGTGCCATTGGTACCCTCTATCTCATAATTTCCCCATTATTCTACCCACCTATCATTGGCATTTTCCTTGCATCTCCCACAACAACAATCACTGCCTCTCTATCATTTTCCATAATCAACAGTTCCTTGAAATACTCAAAATGTCTCACTCTTACACTTATCTCGTCAACAAGCAACTGCCCATATACTTTTTTTTCACCCTCTCCTTCTTTATAAGCTCACATTTCTGCCATCTTTTCACTTCCTTTCCAAAAAAATTTACCTTTCATGTCTCCACGCTTACTCTTTGCAACTATACATCATATGCACATTTATTTTCAGCCAATGTCGCCCTCATCTCTTCATTCCACCATGCAATACATTTCCATCTGTTTTCACATATTTCTCTCCTCCTACACCCGACTGCTTTTTGCTCCAGAACATCCTCCTTTTAGATGGTTCCATTCTTCTCCCAGTCACTTCTCCACCTTCTTATTCACCACATTCCTTTGGTTTGGTAAATAATTACATTCTTTCTCTTTTTCCTGCAGTCCTTCTCTGTCAGCACATCTCTTCCTCTCGTCTCCTCCTTCTCCAACTCTCTTCCACTCTAAATCTACTTCAGGTTTTAATCCCACATAAGTCGTACAAATAATTTTAAACCTTTTTTATTGACGTGTCTGAAAATTACCTCTTTGTTTTCTGAAAGAGCATATTTGTACTCATTCCGTTGCATTTCTGGAGACAGGTCTGTAAATACGTAGACCCCAAGATATCTTTTATTCTCATATTCTCGAAGGTCCTCTGCTGCTATAGAATACCTAAATATGGTTCTTCTTGCACTCTCTCTTTCTAATTCCTCACAATTTATATAGAGACCCAGTAATCACATACCTATAGACTAGTAAGCACTTCCAAAAATCTTTTACCACTGTATTCTTGCTTTACTCATTTCAAAATATTTATGTCGTCAGTGAGCATATTCAGATATATATTTGCAACCTCTGGTAGAACATTTTCTTTAATAAGGGACCCCACTGCTAATCTTCCTCTATTGTGACACTGTATGTTTCAATCTGACCCCATCCTATCTTAAAGAAAATTATTTTATTCACTCCAAGCTAGTTCCACCTATTCTTACCATTACTTGCAAATTCTTAATGCATTTCTCAATTGGGACTGAATCACCGTGTCCTTCGAGAGAGATGGCCTGGTTCATCGGCCGTGACGTCACAACATCTGGTTCCGCTTTACCACCCGCTCCCCATACATAGCGCATACAGTACTTTTCCCAATCTCGCTCTTGCAGTATCTTATGAGCTGAATCCCTGTCAGCATCACCGTATATTATTAGTGATAGTTCAAGTAGTCCATTAAAATATATAATTACTGATATTGAGAAGCAAATCATATAATATACATAAATGCAAATAAATATTAGACCTAGTTTTTGTCAGCTGTTATTATGTTTTATCAAAAATATCATGCATGTAAAAATGAATAACCCAGAATACTCCTGAGAAAACCGTGGTTTATTAATATACTAAGAATTAATCTTTCTTTTTGCAGCAGTTAATAATTAACTGTTACCAGAATGCAGTCATCACGAAATCCTGATTTCTCAGCAATAGCCTACACGGACGTATAATGTCACAGATGTGTTCAGTACTTTAAGGTTTCTAAAATTGTCGGGTGGTTCTTTATATTTCTAAAAATAAAAGCAGCTTTTCTACTTAGTTAAATGTTGAAAGTTGTTTGTAATATCACCGTGCCTTATTCTTAAGGCTTACCTATGCTCTTTTTTTATGACACTGGCCACAGCAAAAGGCAAAATTGCCCAATTTTTTGGCGCTGTGTTTTAATATATACCGATATGTCTGTTTAACTATTTGTATTTTTTGATTGTAGTATTGGGTTAATGTAACTCTCTTCTCTTCCTGATGCTCCGGCAGTGCCCTTTTTCCCTATAATAATAATAATAATAATAATAATAATAATAATAATAATAATAATAATAATAATAATAATGATAATAATAATAATAATAATAATAATAATAATAATAATAATAATAATAATAATAATAATAATAATAATAATAATAATAATAATAATAATAATAATAATAATAATAACCATTGTAACGGAAAATTCACTACACGTCCGCGGTACTTTTGAATGCTACACAGCACACACGCTTCGTTTTGTATGACTTTCCTGTTTTCTGCTCTTAAGGTTTGCTCTGGGAGATTATTAATATCACCACTAAGGAGTAGTTGAGTGTCATCTGCATATTGTACGACTAGACAGTCAGAACTGAAAGAAGATAGATCAATTACGTAAATGGAGAAGAGGACAGGACCAAGCACTGATCCCTGTGGAACACCAAATGATGCATTTTTTGGCATAGAAATAATGCTGTTAAGACGGATAAACTTCTGTTACGGTTTCATGATATTACTAATACCATAAAGATCATACTCACCTTACTATTGGCTGTGGGTGTGAAGTGGTCTCTTCTGAATGCCCTTAGGCACTTGGAGGCAAGGAGCTCGTCCTTTGGAAATGAAACAATTTTGACTCTTGGGCCATTCTTGTAATTTCCTTTGCAGTGCAGAGAACAACACACACATGACATGTTTCAACCACTCATCTCAAGCCTAAAAGGAGTGTCAGGCATCTGAACACAGTGTTAACTTCTCGGAGGTTGAGGTGCAACGCACTAATCTGCTGGTGGAAATATAACTGACAAGAATGATGTAGATGGTGTGGCGTCATTGCATTTTCTCGTTAAATGCACTAGGCCGTCTCTCTCGAAGGTTAAGGTATCACACGCCTATTGAAAATATATGACTATGTAACCTGTTTTTGTCCTCTCTCTTGTAAAATGAATTTTGCCTCTCAATAAAATTCAAGCAAGTCTGTTAATGCAGATCTGCCTTCTGCGTATTTTCTTTGTATTTTCTCCATGAAATAAAACTTATGTATCTTTAACAGGTGTTTCCTTATGCTTGAACTCTTCTCATATCCAGTGATATTTCAGTATAGTGGTAAGTGCTACTCCCAATGACCTCTGAAATAGAGGGAGGGGGGAGTATGCTGTACTCTATATACTAATTATTTAAGCTAGTTTTTTAATCCATCACATAACTCTCCATCTGTCTTTCACACAATATAAGGATATTTTCCCAAAAGCTGATTCTTAACTGTCTGTATTAAAACTAATACAGCGTATTTAATCTCTTAAAATCACCAATACTTGATATCCTATCTATTCTCTCACACTTCAAAGTTATTGATGATGCCTTGTTGGGTTAAGTACCACACACACACTCACACACACACACACACACACACGCACACACACACACACACACACACACACACACACACACACACACACACACACACATAAAAATGACGCCATCTCTGTCCCAAATCTCTCCCATCCATGGGTCGGTAGGAGGGGTAGCCATTAGGAGACTTAAACAGAAAATCAAGTATTTAGAGGCAATGGTTTTAAGCCTTGATGATAAAATTCGGAATATGGATGGAGAAATGAAAGAGAATGAAACACTCAGAGAGCAAATAAGATCTTTGGAGGAAGCAAATAAAGCACAAGGGCAAGAGAGAAAGGAACTAGAAAAAAGAATAAAGAAGCTGGAAGGGGAAAAGAGTCAACTAGAATCTAGAATTTCTAAACAAGAAGATAAAAACAAACAGCTGAATGACAACCTAAAGGAATTAGATGTTAGTTCACTGCTCTCTTCTGAGAGAGACGAGATTGCTGCTTGGAATGTCCAGATTAAGGAAAACATTGAACAGTTCAGAAAAGAGTTCCAGGAGCTGAATATGGAAAATGATGCCATGAAAACTTCCTTTGCTGATGCACTAAAGGGGAAAGTGGCAGTAAAAGAGGCTGTAAAGGTGGTGGCACTGGAAAACATACAAACAGTTGACTATAAAGAGACAGTAATCGAAAAAATGAAAGACGTTGTGATGGAAAGGGCAAACCCACTCATCAGACAGGCACTTGATAAGGAGAAGACAGTGGTAATCTCAGGCATAAGCAAATCCCAGGAGCCAACATGGCAGGGGAGACTTGAAGAAAATAAAGCTAGGGTTGTAGACCTGATAAGAAAGCTTTGAGTAGTTTGTGGTCCTGAGGATATTGTAAACATACACCAACTAGGTAAATATTCGAGGGAAGGAAAGCCGAGACCAACAAAAGTAACCTTTGAGAGAGGGGAAACATGTAGGGAAATATTGTTGAGAAAAAAAAGTCTAAAAGACCTTCAAGAATTCAAAGAAGTGTTCATTAGATGATACAGAACACAGGAAGAGATGGGAAAGATCAAAAACTTGTTGCAAGAGGCAAGAAGGTTAAATGATGAAAGAAATGAAGAAGAGAAGAAAAATTTTCGTTACAGAGTTCTTCCAGACAAAGGGGAGATAAAGAAGATAATGACAAAAGATCAGGGGATGGGGCCTCATTAAGATTGTTATACACAAATGCTGATGGATTAGCTGGTAAGGCAGTAGAATTAAAAGATAGGATTCACAACAGTAAGGCAGATATAGTAGCAATTACAGAGACTAAGTTGAGTGAGGACATAAACAGTGTCACAGTTTTTCCTAAGGGCTTCAGAATACTAAGGGTTGAAAGATCTGAGAGGACTGGTGGAGGGATAGCACTGCTCATAAGTGAAAGAATTCAAGTTGAAGAAATAAACTTGGCTATAGAAAGTGAGTTCAAGGAATTTCTTGTTGCTCGCATAAATACTGGGTCAGAGAGCATTATAATAACTATTGTATACAACCCACCAAGGAACCAAAATAGGCTTGAAGTTTATGAGGAAAGTCATATAGGTACTATTGAAGTCTTAAACTCAGTTGTTAACATGGCACGGGAAAAAAATGTAGGATTGTGATTATGGGAGACTTTAATCATAAAGAGATAGATTGGATAAATCTTGACCCACAGAGTGGTGAGGACTCATTGGGGGCAAGATTCCTAGATTGCGTACAAGGGAATTTCCTACACCAACATGTAATGGAACCAACAAGGGCCAGGGGTGGGGATGAGCCATCACTACTTGATCTAGTGTTCACAGATAATGTGTTGGATATTGAAAAAATTGAGTATGAACCACCAATTGGAAAGAGTGACCACTGTGTGTTGTTGATGGAGTATATCATTGAAGATATTCTTCCTGAGAGTAGAGGCACTGAGGACATGAGGAGGAACTATCCGAAAGGAGAATACGTCAAAATGAATGAGCTTTTTGCAGTTATTGACTGGAGAACCTTATTTTACAACAAATCTGTACAAGAAATGTATGACATCTTTTGTGAGAAATATGGGAAGATAGTAGATTGCTGCATACCTTTCACCAAAGTAGGTGTAATTCATGCCAGAGAGAAATGGTTCGATAATGGGTGTAAAAGAGCTAAGGAGTGGAGAGACAATTGCTGGAAAAGGTATAGGAGGAGAAAAAACATAAATGCCTGGCAAACCAACAAAAGAGAAAAAAATGACTACCTAAGTAAAAGGAGAGAGGCAGAGAGAGACTATGAGAGGGACATCACCAGGAAGGCAAAAGAAAATCCCAAACTTTTCCACAGCTTTATCAGAGGAAAACTGAAGGTAAAAGAACAGGTTTTAAGGCTAAAGAGAGCGGATGGTAGCATTACTGAGATGGATGAGGAGATCTGCAAAGAATTGAACAAGGAGTTTCAGTCAGTATTTACAGTAGAAAATACCCCATCCCCTCAGATTGCAGTGATAGAAGCTCAAGGGCCGGTATTAGAGAACATCAACCTTACAGCCACAGAGGTATGCAAAGCGCTGATGGATTTAGATGTTCATAAAGCTACACTTCCTGATGACATATCCCCTCATGTGCTTAAAAAATGCGCAAACACAATATCAGTGGCACTAAGTATCATATTTAAGGAGTCACTGGAGTCGGGGGAGATTCCAAGATGCTGGAAACAAGCAAATGTGATACCTATCTTCAAAAAGGGAAGGAGGGATACGGCTCTGAACTTTAGACCAGTTTCCTTGACCAGCATAGTTTGCAAAGTTATGGAGAAACTACTAAGGAAACATATCTCTCTTCACTTGGAATCCTTCAACTTTTTGTCAGTGAGGCAACATGGCTTCAGAGAAGGTAGATCAACAGTAACAAACTTATTAGAATTTTATGATGATGTAAGCCAAATCTTACAGGAAAGAGAGGGCTGGGCAGATTGCATATTCCTAGACTTCCAGAAAGCGTTTGACACTGTTCCACATGGGAGACTTATTAGGAAGCTGCAATCAATGGCTAGAATAGGAGGAAATGTTTTGGAATGGATAAAAACTTACTTAGAAGGAAGGGAACAGAGGGTTAGAGTAAGACACTCAGTGTCTGAATGGAGAAGAGTTAGTAGTGGAGTTCAACAGGGTTCAGTATTAGGGCCACTTTTGTTCCTTGTATATGTAAATGACCTACCAGAGTCTGTAAATTCATTCATGAATATGTTTGCAGATGATGCAAAGATTGTGAAGAAAGTAAAAACCAAGAACAATGGTAGAGAACTTCAGGAGGATCTAAATAATATGCATGAGTGGTCAGAAAAGTGGCTAATGAACTTCAATACTTCAAAATGTAAGGTAATGAGAATGGGTACAAGTGCAAGAAGGCCCAAGCTTGACTACTCGGTGGCTGGAGTACAACTTCAAGAGACAGAAAATGAGAGAGATCTAGGAGTAAACATACTGGCAGATTTGTCTCCAGAAATACATATACATGGCATAGTAAGGGCAGCATATGCATTCTTATCAAATGTAAGGGTAGCCTTCAGGCACATGGACAAGGAAATGTTCAGAAATATTTATGTAACCTATGTGAGGCCAAAACTCGAATATGCAGCCCCCTTTTGGAATCCACACTTGAAAAAGCACATAGCTAAGCTTGAAAAAGTTCAAAGACATGCCACGAAACTGGTGCCAGAAATACGCAATCTCAGTTATGATGAGAGGTTGAGGGAATTAGACTTACCATCACCCGAAGCTAGAAGAGTGAGGGGGGATATTGTGACAGTCTTTAAATTCCTTCATGGTTATGATAGAGTGGATAGGGATCGATATTTTGATATGGCTGGCTCTAGAACTAGAGGTCATAGTTTGAAGCTTCGTAAGAAAACTTCTTCGCAGGATGTAAGGAAATACTTTTTCAGTGTAAGAGTAGTTGATAATTGGAAATGGCAAAGCGAGGAGGTAGTTAATGCTATCTCAATCCATAGTTTTAAGGACAGGTATGATAAGTATCACTAAGTCTAAAATGGAACCGATCAGGAGACGGGAAGATACGAGCTTTGGGCTCTTTCCCGTAAACACAATTAGGTAATCACAATTAGGTAATCACACATATGCTGGCTCTAGAACTAGAGGTCATAGTTTGAAGCTTCGTAAGAAAACTTCTTTGCAGGATGTAAGGAAATACTTTTTCAGTGTAAGAATAGTTGATAATTGGAATTCGCTAAGCGAGGAGGTAGTTAATGCTATCTCAATCCATAGTTTTAAGGACAGGTATGATAAGTATCACTAAGTATAAAATGGAACCGATCAGGAGACGGGAAGATACGAGCTTTGGGTTCTTTCCCGTAAACACAATTAGGTAATCACAATTAGGTAATCACACACACACACATCAACCTTACAGCCACAGAGGTATGCAAAGCGCTGATGGAGTTAGATGTTCATAAAGCTACAGGTTCTGATGATGTATCGCCTCATGTACATGAAAAATGCGCAAACTCAATATCAGTGGCACTAAGTATCATATTTAAAAAGTCGCTGGTGTAAGGGGAGATTCCTGGATGCTGGAAACAAGCAAACGTGATACCTACCTTCAAAAAGGGAAGGAAAGATACGGCTCTGAACAATAGACCAGTTTCCTTGACCAGCACAGTTTGCAAAGTTATGGAGAAACTACTAAGGAAACATATCTCTCTTTACTTGGAATCCTTCAACTTTTTGTCAGTGAGGCAACATGCCTTCAGAGTATGTAGATCAACAGTAACAAATTAATTAGAATTTTATGATGAGGTAAGCCGAATCTTACAGGAAAGTGAGGGCTGGCAGATTGAATATTCCTAGACTTCCAGAAATCGTTTGACACTGTTCCACATGGGACACTTATTAGGAAGCTGCAATCAATGGCTAGAATAGGTGGAAATGTCTTGAAATGGATAAAAACTTACTTAGAAGGAAGGGAACAGAGGGTTAGAGTAAGACACTCAGTGTCTGAATGGAGAAGAGTTAGTTGAAGGGTTCCACAGGGTTAAGTTTTAAGGCCATTTTTGTTCCTTGTATATGTAAATGACCTACCAGAGTCGCTAAATTCATTCATGAATATGTTTGCAGATGATGCAAAGATTGTGAAGAAAGAAGGAAACAAGAAAAATGGTAGAGAACTTCAGGAAGATCTAATTAGTCTGCATGAGTTGTCGGAAAAGTGGCTAATGAAATTCAATACTTCAAAATATAAGTGCAAGAAGGCCCAAGCTTGACTACTCGGTGGCTGGAGTACAAATTCAAGAGACAGAAAATGAGAGAGATCTAGGAGTAAACATACTGGCAGATTTGTCTCCAGATATACATATAAATGGCATAGTAAGTGCAGCATATACCTTCTTATCAAATGTAAGGGTAACCTTCAGGCACATGGACAAGGAAATGTTCAGAAGTATTTATGTAACCTATGTGAGGCCAAAACTCGAATATGCAGCCCCCTTTTGGAATCCGCACTTGAAGAAGCACATAGCTAAGCTAGAAAAAGTTCAAAGACATGCCACGAAACTGGTGCCAGAAATACGTAATCTCAGTTATAATGAGAGGCTGAGGGAATTAGACTTACCATCTTTCGAAGCTAGATGATTAAGGGGGATATGGTGACAGTCTTTAAATTCCTTTATGGTTATGAGAGAGTGAATAGGGATCGATATTTTGCTATGGCTGGCTCTAGAACTAGAGGTCATAGTTTGAAAATTCGTAAGAAAACTTCTCTGCAGAATGTAAGGAAATACTTTTTCAATGTAAGAGTAGTTGATAATTGGAATTCGCTAAACGAGGAGGTAGTTAATGCTATCTCAATCCATAGTTTTAAGGACAGGTATGATAAGTATCACTAAGTCTAAAATGGAACCGATCAGGAGACGGAAAGATACGAGCTTTGGGCTCTTTCCCGTAAACACAAAAAGGTAATCACACACACACACACACACACACACACGACACACACACACACACACACACACACACACACACACACACACACACACACACACAGAGTTCTTCCAGACAAAGGGGAGATAAAGAAGATAATGACAGAAGATCAGGGGATGGGGCCTCATTAAGATTGTTATACACAAATGCTGATGGATTAGCTGGTAAGGCAGTAGAATTAAAAGATAGGATTCACAACAGTAAGGCAGATATAGTAGCAATTACAGAGACTAAGTTGAGTGAGGACATAAACAGTGTCACAGTTTTTCCTAAGGGTTTCAGAATACTAAGGGTTGAAAGATCTGAGAGGACTGGTGGAGGGATAGCACTGCTCATAAGTGAAAGGATTCAAGTTGAAGAAATAAACTTTGCTATAGAAAGTGAGTTCAAGGAATTTCTTGTTGCTCGCATAAATACTGGGTCAGAGAGCATTATAATAACTGTTGTATACAACCCACCAAGGAACCAAAATAGGCTTGAAGTTTATGAGGAAAGTCATATAGGTACTATTGAAGTCATATACTCAGTTGTTAACATGGCACGGGAAAACAAATGTAGGATTTTTGATTATGGGAGACTTTAATCATAAAGAGATAGATTGGATAAATCTTGACCCACACAGTGGTGAGGACTCATTGGGGGCAAGATTCCTAGATTGCGTACAAGGGAATTTCCTACACCAACATGTAATGGAACCAACAAGGGCCAGGGGTGGGGATGAGCCATCAATACTTGATCTAGTGTTCACAGATAATGTGTTGGATATTGAAAAAATTGAGTATGAACCACCAATTGGAAAGAGTGACCACTGTGTGTTGTTGATGGAGTATATCATTGAAGATATTCTTCCTGAGAGTAGAGGCACTGAGGACATGAGGAGGAAATATCCGAAAGGAGATTACATCAAAATGAATGAGCTTTTTGCAGTTATTGACTGGAGAACCTTATTTTACAACAAATCTGTACAAGAAATGTATGACATCTTTTGTGAGAAATATGGGAAGATAGTAGATTGCTGCATACCTGTCACCAAAGTAGGTGTAATTCATGCCAGAGAGAAATGGTTCGATAATGGGTGTAAAATAGCTAAGGAGTGGAGAGACAAATGCTGGAAAAGGTATAGGTGGAGAAAAAACATAAATGCCTGGCAAGCCTACAAAAGAGCAAGAAATGACTACCTAAGTAAAAGGAGAGAGGCAGAGAAAGACTATGAAAGGGACATCACCAGGAAGGCTAAAGAAAATCCCAAGCTTTTCCACAGCTTTATCAGAGGAAAACTGAAGGTAAAAGAACAGGGTTTAAGGCTAAAGAGAGCGGATGGAAGCATCACTGAGACGGATGAAGATATCTGCAAAGAATTGATTAAGGAGTTTCAGTCAGTATTTACAGTAGAAAATACCCCACCCCCTCAGATTGCAGAGATAGAAGCTCAAGGGCCGGTATTAGAGAACATCAACCTTACAGCCACAGAGGTATGCAAAGCGCTGATGGATTTAGATGTTCATAAAGCTACAGGTCCTGATGACATATCCCCTCATGTACTTAAAAAATGCGCAAGCTCTATATCATTGGCACTAAGTATCATATTTAAAAAGTCACTGGAGTCAGGGGAGATTCCAAGATGCTGGAAACAAGCAAATGTGATATACTCCATCAACAACACACAGTGGTCACTCTTTCCAATTGCTGGCTCATACTCAATTTTTTCAATATCCAACACATTATCTGTGAATATTAGATCAAGTAGTGATGGCTCATCCCCACCCCTGGCCCTTGTTGGTTCCATTACATGTTGGTGTAGGAAATTCCCTTGTACGCAATCTAGGAATCTTGCCCCCAATGAGTCCTCACCACTCTGTGGGTCAAGATTTATCCAATCTATCTCTTTATGATTAAAGTCTCCCATAATCAAAATCCTACATTTTTTTTCCTGTGCCATGTTAACAACTGAGTTTATGACTTCACTATTACCTATATGACTTTCCTCATAATCTTCAAGCCTATTCTGGTTCCTTGGTGGGTTATATACAACAGTTATTATAATGCTCTCTGACCCAGTATTTATGCAAGCAACAAGAAATTCCTTGAACTCACTTTCTATAGCCAAGTTTATTTCTTCAACTTGAATTCTTTCACTTATGAGCAGTGCTATCCCTCCACCAGTCCTCTCAGATCTTTCAACCCTTAGTATTCTGAAGCCCTTAGGAAAAACTGTGACACTGTTTATGTCCTCACTCAACTTAGTCTCTGTAATTGCTACTATATCTGCCTTACTGTTGTGAATCCTATCTACTGCCTTACCAGCTAATCCATCAGCATTTGTGTATAACAATCTTAATGAGGCCCCATCCCCTGATCTTCTGTCATTATCTTCTTTATCTCCCCTTTGTCTGGGAGAACTCTGAAATGAAAATTTTTCTTCTCTTCTTCATTTCTTTCCTCATTTAACCTGCTTGCCTCTTGCAACAAGTTTTTGATCTTTCCCATCTCTTCCTGTGTTCTGTATCGTCTAATGAACACTTCTTTGAATTCTTGAAGGTCTTTTAGACTCTTTTTTTTTCTTCTCAACAATATTTCTCTACATGTTTCCCCTCTCTCAAAGGTTACTTTTGTTGGTCTTGGTTTTCCTTCCCTCGAATATTTACCTAGTTGGCGAATGTTTACAATATCCTCAGGACCACAAACTACTCCAAGCTTTCTTATCAGGTCTACAACCCTGGCTTTATTTTCTTCAAGTCTCCCCTGCCATGTTGGCTCCTGGGATTCGCTTATGCCTGAGATTACCACTGTCTTCTCCTTATCAAGTGCCTGTCTGATGAGTGGGTTTGCCCTTTCCATCACAACGTCTTTCATTTTTTTGATTACTGTCTCTTTATAGTCAACTGTTTGTATGTTTTCCAGTGCCACCACCTTTACAGCCTCTTTTACTGCCACTTTCCCCTTTAGTGCATCAGCAAAGGAAGTTTTCATGGCATCATTTTCCATATTCAGCTCCTGGAACTCTTTTTCTGAACTGTTTAATGTTTTCCTTAATCTGGACATTCCAAGCAGCAATCTCGTCTCTCTCAGAAGAGAGCAGTGAACTAACATCTAATTCCTTTAGGTTGTCATTCAGCTGTTTGTTTTTATCTTCTTGTTTAGAAATTCTAGTTTCTAGTTGACTCTTTTCCCCTTCCAGCTTTTTTATTCATTTTTCTAGTTCCTTTCTCTCCTGCCCTTGTGCTGTATTTGCTTCCTCCAAAGATCTTATTTGCTCTCTGAGTGTTTCATTCTCCTTCATTTCTCCATCCATATTCCGAATTTTCTCATCAAGGCTTATAACCATTGCCTCTAAATTCTTGTTTTTCTGTTTAATCTTCTAATGGCTACCCCTCCTACCGACCCATGGGTGGGAGAGGTTTGGGACAGAGATGGCCTCATTTTTATGTTCTCCCTCTCACAGAATATAGAAAGAAGAAGAGAAAGAGAAAAAAAAGAGAAAAACTTTGATTTAAGCTTCACACAGAATTTTTATATCTCCATTTAAGTGCTATTTAGTGACTCAATTTATCTCTTTTCTGGTAACACACATTTTAACTTAAAAATTTGACTATGGTAATTTAAGGATAAAAAGAAAAAGAAAAAAATGCAACAAAACAAAAGTCAAACCTGGAGGAAAATTCGAATTTGTGTCTGAGGAGGCACCCACCTGTTTCTGCTATATATTCTTCCTAACTGATAAACTCACTTGCTAACCAAGATATGTTATCACAGGATTAGACTTTACATTTAACACAATATATATACACAATAAAAAATAGTAAAAGAGAAAGCTAGAAGAAAAGAAAAAAAGAAGAAAATAAGACAGCTGTACTACTTGGCAACTTAACTCAGTACTGTTGACAGGTGGATATTTGGTATTTATTTAATTATTCAATTATTTCGTGTATCAAGCTAACTAACAACTTAATATAAATGGGAAGAAATGACTACCTAAGTAAAAGAAGAGAGGCAGAGAGAGACTATGAGAGGGACATCACCAGGAAGGCTAAGGAAAATCCCAAGCTTTTCCACAGCTTTATCAGAGGAAAACTGAAGGTAAAAGAACAGGTTTTAAGGCTAAAGAGAGAGGATGGAAGCATCACTGAGACGGATGAAGATATCTGCAAAGAATTTAAAAAGGAGTTTCAGTCAGTATTTAAAGTAGAAAATACCCCACCCCCTCAGATTGCAGATTATTTTTTATTTTATTAATTTATTGCACCAAGGCGTCAGACATTACATGAGTTCATACAAATAATGCTTCAAATGGATATAAAACCAAGAATTGAACATGGTTTACAGGGAGGTGTACATATTGATAAAACATTGCTGCATACTAACACACAACTCACAGAATGGCAGCACAGAGTACATTATATGCAAAAGTAAAGCTCAGAGAAACGCAGAATGCACAAACAGAATTATACAGCAACATACAGAAAATATATATATAATTCAATATAATTAATGGCCACCAAAGTGAGGAAAACGAGCAAGAATAACATCAAGGTTGTCATCATTAAGTAAAAATGAGCAGATCTGTATTAAGTTCTGACCTCGTGGTAAAACATCTCTCACTGTGGGGCACTGAAGACAATAGTGGTCAAGAGTGTTAGCATTAGTTCGGTCGCATAATGTACAGGAGGTGTACTGTGGCATATCTAGAGTCTGGGAGACCTGCCATAAAGGCCGATACCCCATTCTGAGCCGAGCACTAACTACATTGTTTTTCCGCACCATTAACCCGCGTCTGCGATACTTGTAGCGACTGTGAAGGAAGTGATCATGGTGCTGTATGGACACACTGTTGGCCCTCTCCGTGTCCCTGCGCTGGACCGTCATGGCAAACCCAGCTGAGTAGATGATGTTACGTAGGCATCGGAGGGAGGGCTCAGCGTCCACAGCATGCCCATCCAGCATACAGGCCGCCTTGGCAAGACGATCCGCTGTGTCGTTGCCAGTCAGCCCAATGTGGGATGGAGTCCACACAAATGACACAACAAGAGAAGCATCCCGAGCGGCTGCGAGGCAACATAGTATATCTCCCACAGCACGGCCACAGATAGGTCTTGGCGAGGATAGGGCTTGTAGGGCCGATTGGGAGTCACAAATTATTACCCCATTCACTCGTCGTCGAACAAGGAGAGTCACGGCATCCAAGATGGCATTCAGTTCACAGTAGGTGGAGCTCGACGAGGTGGGTAGTCTACGGCCAATCCATGAATCAGCCGGCACAGGCGGCTCCATGGTGGGGGAAAACACAGCACATGCCGCCCTCCCATCTGCTTGCACAGAACCATCAACATAGACGTGGTGTGCTGCAGGGACAGACGTGGATACATCAGCGATAGTCTCCAGAGCTAACTGTCTCTGCAAGGGGGGATAGACATCCTTCGAGGTCGGTGTATATGTGACAGCGGGGAGGTCAGATTGCAGAGATAGAAGCTCAAGGGCCGGTATTAGAGAACATCAACCTTACAGCCACAGAGGTATGCAAAGCGCTGATGGATTTAGATGTTCATAAAGCTACAGGTCCTGATGACATATCCCCTCATGTACTTAAAAAATGCGCAAACTCTATATCATTGGCACTAAGTATCATATTTAAAAAGTCACTGGAGTCAGGGGAGATTCCAAGATGCTGGAAACAAGCAAATGTGATACCTATCTTCAAAAAGGGAAGGAGGGATACGGCTCTGAACTATAGGCCAGTTTCCTTGACCAGCATAGTCTGCAAAGTTATGGAGAAACTACTAAGGAAACATATCTCTCTTCACTTGGAATCCTTCAACTTTTTGTCAGTGAGGCAACATGGCTTCAGAGAAGGTAGATCAACAGTAACAAACTTATTAGAATTCTATGATGAGGTAAGCCGAATCTTGCAGGATAAGAGAGGGCTGGGCAGATTGCATATTCCTAGACTTCCAGAAAGCGTTTGACACTGTTCCACATGGGAGACTTATTAGGAAGCTGCAAGCAATGGCTAGAATAGGTGGAAATGTTTTGGAATGGATAAAAACTTACTTAGAAGGAAGGGAACAGAGGGTTAGAGTAAGACACTCAGTGTCTAAATGGAGAAGAGTTAGTAGTGGAGTTCCACAGGGTTCAGTTTTAGGGCCACTTTTGTTCCTTGTATATGTAAATGACCTACCAGAGTCTATAAATTCATTCATGAATATGTTTGCAGATGATGCAAAGATTGTGAAGAAAGTAAAAAACGAGAATAATGGTAGAGAACTTCAGGAGGATCTAAATAATCTGCATGAGTGGTCAGAAAAGTGGCTAATGAAATTCAATGCTTCAAAATTAAGGTAATGAGAATGGGTGCAAGTGCAAGAAGGCCCAAGCTTGACTCCTCGGTGGCTGGAGTACAAATTCAAGAGACAGAAAATGAGAGAGATCTAGGAGTAAACATACTGGCAAATTTGTCTCCAGAAATACATATAAATGGCATAGTAAGGGCAGCATATGCATTCTTATCAAATGTAAGGGTAGCCTTCAGGCACATGGACAAGGAAATGTTCAGAAATATTTATGTAACCTATGTGAGGCCAAAACTCGAATATGCAACCCCCTTTTGGAATCCACACTTGAAAAAGCACATGGCTAAGCTTGAAAATGTTCAAAGACATGACTCGAAACTGGTGCCAGAAATACGCAATCTCAGTTATGATGAGAGGCTGAGGGAATTAGACTTGCCATCACCCGAAGCTAGAAGAGTGAGGGGGGATATGGTGACAGTCTTTAAATTCCTTAATGGTTATGATAGAGTGGATAGGGATCGATATTTTGATATGGCAGGCTCTAGAACTAGAGGTCATAGTTTGAAGCTTCGTAAGAAAACTTCTTTGCAGGATGTAAGGAAATACTTTTTCAGTGTAAGAGTAGTTGATAATTAGAATTCGCTAAGCGAGGAGGTAGTTAATGCTATCTCAATCCATAGTTTTAAGGACAGGTATGATAAGTATCACTAAGTATAAAATGGAACCGATCAGGAGACGGGAAGATACGAGCTTTGGGCTCTTTCCCGTAAACACAATTAGGTACTTACAATTAGGTAATTACAGATTCGCCTGACATTCACCTGGCATTTTACCTGTAGTTTACAAAAGGGCCTAAACTTTCCCAAACAGTGGCAAAAGAGTGGCAAATAGGTGCTAATCGTTGCAACCACTGTTGCAAACAATTGCTAACAGTTGCAACTGGTTGCTAACATTGGCATGATTATTGCTAATTGTTACTAAACGTCGCTAAATGTTGCTAATGACAGAGGCGAACCCAGATTTTCACCAGGAAAGCTGGCGAATCCGAAAATCGCAGCGTTTGTCAACATTCGCCCCTCAGTGAGATACTAGCTTTATCTCTGCAATCTGAGGGGGTGGAGTATAGTATACTGTAAAAACTGACTGAAACTCCTTGTGCAGATATCTTCATCTGTCTCAGTGATGCTCCCATCTGCTCTCTTTAACTTTAAAACTTGTTCTTTCACCCTCATGTTTACTCTGACAAGGCTGTGGAAAGTTTAGGATTTTTCCTTTCTGATAATATCCCTCTCAAAATACCTCTCTGCCTTTCTTTTTTTGATTAGGTAAAAAAATCTTTCTCGTTTGTAAGTCTCCCAGGCATTTATACTTTGTCTCCTCCTTTTCCTATTCGAGCAATTGCGTCTGCACTCCATAGTTCTCTTACACTCGTTACTGAACCATTTCTCTCTCTGGCATTAATAACTCCTAATTTGGTGGATGGTACGCAACCTCCATCACACCTGCCCATCACAGTCCACTGTGATTGTGAGCACTGCTCATTATTTTGACCAATTTGATTGAAATTTCCACAGGGCAGCACAATTATAGTCAAAGCAGTACCTCTGGCCTTTGTGACTGAATTCTCCACAGTTATATCATCCTACTCTTTTCCATTTATATAAATGAGTATGATTTTAGAAGGCTGAGGAATTACCGGAAAATATTAGTGTTTGATATGGGATTTGGTTTAGTGTGCTAATCTGCATCTGGGTATTGGAGTTTAAGTCTTTATTATTATCGTAACCAGCTCAGTACTTGTGAGTACTGTCCAGAAATATAGGAGAGGCAGATATATTACCATAATTCCTGTCTTCTCCGGTTTGTCTATCTTTGTGGGCAGACTTTGGCTTGTTATTGATGGAGTATTGATCTATTGTTCAGAGGATTATTTAGTGTTTCGTATGAGTTATTGACCAAATATATTTATTTGCTCGTCTCAGTTGGCATTCTTCTATTCTTCCTCATTTCTGGTCAACTTCCGGATGCAAATTTAGGGCAGCTTTTGGCGATGGTAACCAAGATTCGGATGCCACTGACTCGTGTGAGGATAGGTTTACTTGGATTTTCTCCTACGCAGATGGGTTTAAGTTCTCCCTTTTCTAGTCGGAAAAACATATGGATATCTATAGAAGATACCCCAATTTTATGACATTAATCGAGTAATTTTTCATAATGATAGTCGTATGTACTTTTTCTTAGTATCCACATGCGGACGGGAGAAGTTAACACGACACAATATTAGAGTTATAATTTTCGCTTTTTACGTTGCAACTGATTTGCCATAGTCGCTTACAAATTTTTCATTGCTGCTGTCATCCAAACAATATCAATTGGTCCACTAAATACATCATACGCTTGCACTTTGCCTTTTAATTTTCACTGCAGCCCAAGATGCTAGGATGGTAAGATATGCTTCGCAGGGTCGTTGTCATCCTGTATTTAATATTTAGGTCACTAGACTGTATTTCACTATGAGATATATCACCCAGGAGCAAAGATATACCTTCCTCACTATTATCTGAGTCACTGACACTACTGGCACAATAGGTTTCATGCATCTCTGACATTAATTGTAATTATTCTCTCGGCACACATTAGGCAACTTATAAGATATTGCATTTCATTTTTCATCTCAGTGATTTGTGTGTTTGTTTCCTTCATAGGTATTTCCTTAAAGTTAGACATGTTTCATAGATCGTTTCGTGAGGTATTCTCCATGGAGATGTCATATAGAAGTTCATATCCTTTCTGTAACAGAATGAATGTAGTAAGAGCTTCCTTTGTTGCAAATACATCAATCAGTCCTGGCTGCTGGAAGAATCTCTGAGGCTTCAATTAAACATTCGCACAAGTTAGGGCTGAAAGATTCCTGAGGTAGGAAAGGCCTTCTCTTGCTTTACTCGTATTTTTATATTATTACTTTCTTTCATCTCAGTGGTGTAATGCAGACTGATGCTTCAGATATCATTCATTGTTGACATGAGTAACATTTCACAATAAAGTACAGAATTAATGCGAATTTTGAGCATAGAGAGTGACGGGAAAAATAAGATTCCCTCCGAGATAAGAATTGGGCACGGCCGACTTGGCTGAGAGTCTTGGCGAGGATGTAGAAGCAGTATCAGTAATTAAAAAGAAACTGAGAGCCTATTTTCTAGTGGCTGAGAAGGTCATTGTACTATAATTAAAACTTTAATTTGTGTGGACATGATGCTTTTGCTGGAAAAAAGTCTAAATTTAGTATTATTATATATTACGAAGTTTCATGTATGTATACCATATATAAGACATTAACTACATTCACTCTAATACTGCAATAATTATTTCAGGATGTAATGATTATATAGTGTCTCTTCAACTGATTATAGACTGCATGAATACCCACTGCATCTTTAGAGAATAAAGACGTTTTATGTTTCACTTATTTATTTTCTAATAACCAATCTATTGTCTGTTTATGCTAGATAAAGCTGTGATGATGCATCTCTCTTAACCTTTGTTGATATCAAAGCATGTTGGTGTGAGAAATGGCACACACTTTAAGAGTATTTTGTCCCGAAAGATTTTATTTCCCTATATAGACCAAGAATATTTCAGGATATGCCTCCATGATTCTCCCTTAACTGATATCCTGCATATCCTTTACTTGATCAATACTCTAATTAACACCTTTAATATACAAATGTAACTTATTTATTACAAGCGCTTCAAGTTTTTAGTAATTCGTTGAAGGGTTATATACTATAGAAGTTAAAATACTATCCAAATACTCGCATATATAAGTCACAATAAAGACTTGACGCCAGCTTCCGTAACTATATTCATATCTTCAATCTGAAACACATCTATCACTAGCAAGCAACCCCACCTCATTTTCACTCGATCTCTCTATATTTCTTCAAGGAAGACGGAACTTCTCTTTATAACGGCGGTTAATTTCGTGTGTGGAATTGTAAATTTTTGACTCTAATCCATATGCTACATCTTTCAACTCCACTACCTTATCAGCTATCCCCTATATATTTGTGCACAGTATCCTCAAAGATGTAATATTTTCTGGTTCCTTACTGGACGTTTGTAACCCTTATGTGAGGATGGTCGCTGAAGTAATTTGCATTTTTCTTCTTTACTGGCATCTTGTGACAGAATCTGGAGTTTATCATATTTCTCATTTGTTGTATTTGAGTGAAAAAAAGTTGTCATTGTTCTTGAATATTGCTTTAGATATTTATGTCCATAATTTTTTCTTTGAGCCTTCCCTAACAAAGGATTTCCTTGTTTAATCTTGATATCACCTTCCGATATATAATCGACTCGGTGAATGATATCAATGTTAATAGGACTACGCGAAACTTACCTAACCGAACAAATATGATAGCTTTGGCCATCTTACCATATTGTTTCCCCTGCCATGTTCACCCTTGAGATTTGGATATGCCTGATATTATCACAAGTTACTGTTAAAATAATCTCTGTACGGTCAAAAGGCTTCCTATGTTAGCCACAGGCTCCGATATATTGTCCTTTTTTTTAAAATATTCTTCAATGTTTACTTTCATATGAAATTTCTAAGCTGATATTCCACCTCCTTCAGAGAAATAAAATAAGAAAAGATAAATCAAACTTTCTTCTAACCTCTTCATAGTATTTTTCTGCTAAGAATTGTTATTCACCTGTTTTTCATTTCCTCCTTCAAGCCTTTTAATGCCTTTTTTTTTCTAACTCATATATTCCTTACTCTGGCATTATACTTTTTGCATGTCAAATATTCCATTTACTATCTGTGCATTCTCTTTCTTCACGGTCACCCCTTTCAGATTTGTTATTAAATAATTTTCATATTTTGCATCTTTTTCTCTTATCACATTCTCCAATTGTTCATCTATTCCCAATTTTTTTTTCAATCCTATTTAATTTGATGGTGGCATAATACCAATGAGGCTCCTGCCTTTCCTCTCCTGTGACCTCAAGGGGGCTCATGTGCTCATCATTCTAAGCAAATTTCCTTTCATGCGACCGTGACACTAAAAGTCCTCATAGCTTAAGTATGATAAAATAAACCAATCATCTTATGTGAAGTTATGAAACAATATTTTTCTAGCAAGGAATTAAATATAGAACACAAAACGCCTTGCTTAGACGTTAACAACTGTACCACCGAAGACAAAAAGAAAAAGGAGAAGGCACTCAGCGAACTACTGAACAAACTCTACTGAACATATACTAATATGTTTAGTTTATTCACTCATCCCAACTCCATCCGTGGCTTGTTTACACACTTAATTCAATTTTCTACTATATAGGCATCTATATAGCACATGAAATATACGAAAATATTAAATATGTTTTTGCCCATAGCCGGGAATCGAACCTGCGACCTATTTACACAGTATTATATTCAGATTCCATATATATATATATATATATATATATATATATATATATATATATATATATATATATATATATATATATATATATATATATATATATATATATTATTCTCGTTTCCTACTTTCTTCACAATCTTTGCATCATCTGCAAACATATTCATGAATGAATTTACAGACTCTGGTAGGTCATTTATATATACAAGGAACAAAAGTGGCCCTAAAACTGAACCCTGTGGAAATCCACTACTAACTCTTCACCATTCAGACACTGAGTGTCTTACTCACCCTCTGTTCCCTTTCTTCTAAGTAAGTTTTTATCCATTCCAAAACATTTCCACCTATTCTAGCCATTGCTTGCAGCTCCCTAATAAGTCTCCCTTGTGTGACAGTGTCAAATGCTTTCTGGAAGTCTAGGAATATGCAATCTGCCCAGCCCACTCTTTCCCGTAAGAT
>JAXCGZ010020762.1:327500-332500 GCA_037179515.1 Halocaridina rubra
CAACATGGCAGGGGAGACTTGAAGAAAATAAAGCTAGGATTGTAAACCTGATAAGAAAGCTTTGAGTAGTTTGTGATCCTTAGGATATTGTAAACATTCACCAACTAGGCAAATATTCTGGTGAATGAATGCAGAGACCAACAAAAGTAACCTTTGAGAGAGGGGAAACATGTAGAGAAATATTGATGAGAAAAAAAAGTCTAAAAGACCTTCAAGAATTCAAAGAAGTGTTTATTAGATGATACAGAACACAGGAAGAGATGGGAAAGATAAAAAACTTGTTGCAAGAGGCAAGAAGGTTAAATGAAGAAAGAAATGAAGAAGAGAAGAAAAATTTACATTTCAGAGTTCTTCCAGACAAAGGGGAGATAAAGAAGATAATGACAGAAGATCAGGGGATGGGGCCTCATTAAGATTGTTATACACTAAATGCTGATGGATTAGCTGGTAAGGCAGTAGAATTAAGAGATAGGATTCACAACAATAAGGCAGATATAGTAGCAATTACAGAGACTAAGTTGAGTGAGGACATAAACAGTGTCACAGTTTTTCCTAAGGGCTTCAGAATATTAAGGGTTGAAAGATCTGAGAGGACTGGTGGAGGGATAGCACTGCTCATAAGTGAAAGGATTCAAGTTGAAGAAATAAACTTGGCTATAGAAAGTGAGTTCAAGGAATTTCTTGTTGCTTGCATAAATACTGGGTCAGAGAGCATTACAATAACTGTTGTATATAACCCACCAAGGAATCAGAATATGCTAGAATTTATGAGGAAAGTCATATAGGTACTACTGAAGTCATAAACTCAGTTGTTAACATGGCACGGGAAAAAAAATGTAGGATTGTGATTATGGGAGACTTTAATCATAAAGAGATAGATTGGATAAATCTTGACGCACACAGTGGTGAGGACTCATTGGGGGCAAGATTTCTAGATTGTGTACAAGGAAATTTCTTACACCAACATGTAATGGAACCAACGAGGGCCAGGATGGGGATGAGCCATCACTACTTGATCTAGTATTCACAGATAATGTGTTAGATATAGAAAAAATTGAGTATGAACCACCAATTGGAAAGAGTGACCACTGTGTGTTGTTGATGGAGTATATCATTGAAGATATTCTGCCTGAGAGTAGAAGAACTGAGGACATGAACAGGAACTATCCGAAAGGCGATTACATCAAAATTAATAAGCTTTTTGCAGTAATTGACTGGAGGACCTTATTTTACAACAAATCTGTCAAAGAAATGTATGACATCTTTAGTGAGAAATATGGGAAGATAGTAGATTGCTGCATACCTGTCACCAAAGTTGGTGTAATTCATGCCATAGAGAAATGGTTTGATAATGGGTGTAAAAGAGCTAAGGAGTGGAGAGACAAATGCTGGAAAAGTTATAGGAGGAGAAAAAACATAAATGCCTGGCAAACCTACAAAAGAGCAAGAAATGATTACCTAAGTAAAAGAAGAGAGGCAGAGAGAGACTATGAGAGGGACATCACTAGGAAGGCTAAAGAAAATCCCAAGCTTTTCCACAGCTTTATCAGACTAAAACTGAAGGTAATAGAACAGGATTTAAGGCTAAAGAGAGCGGATGGAAGCATCACTGAGACGGATGAAGAGATCTGCAAAGAATTTAAAAAGGAGTTTCAGTCAGTATTTATAGAAGAAAATACCCCACCCTCTCAAATTGCAGAGATAGAAGCTCAAGGGCCGGTATTAGAGAACATCAACCTTACAGCCACAGGGGTATGCAAAGCGCTGATGGAGTTAGATGTTCATAAAGCTACAGATTCTGATGATATATCCCCTCATGTACTTAAAAAATTAGCAAACTCAATATCATTGGCACTAAGCATCATATATAAAATGTCACTGGAGTCAGGGGAGATTTCAAGATGCTGGAAACAAGCAAACGTGATGCCTATCTTCAAAAAGGGGTGGAGGGATACGGCTCTGAACTATAGACCAATATCCTTGACCAGCATAGTTTGCAAAGTTATGGAGAAACTACTAAGGAAACATATCTCTCTTCACTTGGAATCCTTCAACTTTTTGTCAGTGAGGCAACATGGCTTCAGAGAAGGTAGATCAACAGTAACAAACTTATTAGAATTCTATGATGAGGTAAGCCGAATCTTGCAGGAAAGAGAGGGCTGGGCAGATTGCATATTCCTAGACTTCCAGAAAGCGTTTGACACTGCTCTACATGGGAGACTTATTAGGAAGCTGCAATCAATGGCTAGAATAGGTGGAAATGTCTTGGAATGGATAAAAACTTACTTAGAAGGAAGAGAACAGAGGGTTAGAGTAAGACACTCAGTGTCTGATTGGTGTAGAGTTTGTAGTGGTTTTCCACAGGGTTCAGTTTTAGGGCCACTTTTGTTCTTTGTATATGTAAATGACCTACCAAAGTCTGTAAATCTCTTCATGAATATGTTTGCAGAAAATGCAAAGATTGTAAAAAAGGTAGGAAATGAGAACAATGGTAGAGAACTTCTGGAAGATCTAAATGGTCTGCATGAGCGGTCAGAAATGTGGCTAATGAAATTCAATACTTCAAAATGTATGGTAATGAGAATGGGTACAAGTGCAAGAAGGCCCAAGCTTGACTACTCTGTGGCTGGAGTACAACTTCAAGAGACAGAAAATGAGAGATATCTAGGAGTAAACATACTGGCAGATTTGTCTCCAGAAATACTTATAAATGGCATAGTAAGGGCAGCATATGCCTTATTATCAAATGTAAGGGTAGCCTTCAAGCACATGGACAAGGAAATGTTCAGAAGTATTTATGTAACCTATGTGAGGCCGAAACTCGAATATGCAGTCCCCTTTTGGAATCCGCACTTGAAAAAGCACATACCTAAGCTTGAAAAAGTTCAAAGACATGACTCGAAACTGGTGCCAGAAATACGCAATCTCAGTTATGATGAGAGGCTAAGGGAATTAGACTTATCATCACTCGAAGCTATAAGATTGAGGGGGGATATGGTGACAGTCTTTATATACCTTCATGGGTAAATAGAGTGGATAGGGATCGATATTTCAATATGGCAGGCTCATGAATATGTTTGCAGATGATGCAAAGATTGTGAAGAAAGTAAAAAACGAGAACAATGGTAGAGAACTTCAGGAGGATCTAAATAATCTGCATGAGTGGTCAGAAAAGTGGCTAATGAAATTCAATTCCTCAAAATGTAAGGTAATGAGAATGGGTACAAGTGCAAGAAGGCCCAAGCTTGACTACTCGGTGGCTGGAGTACAACTTCAAGAGACAGAAAATGAGAGAGATCTAGGAGTAAACATACTGGCAGATTTGTCTCCAGAAATACATATAAATGGCGTAGTAAGGGCAGCATATGCATTCTTATCAAATGTAAGGGTAGCCTTCAGGCACATGGACAAGGAAATGTTCAGAAATATTTATGTAACCTATGTGAGGCCAAAACTCGAATATGCAGCCCCCTTTTGGAATCCGCACTTGAAAAAGCACATAGCTAAGCTTGAAAAGTTCAAAGACATGCCACGAAACTGGTGCCAGAAATACGCAATCTCGGTTATGATGAGAGGCTAAGGGAATTAGACTTGCCATCACTCGAAGCTAGAAGAGTAAGGGGGGATATGGTGACAGTCTTTAAATTCCTTCATGGTTATGATAGAGTGGATAGGGATCGATATTTCGATATGGCTGGCTCTAGAACTAGAGGTCATAGTTTGAAGCTTCGTAAGAAAACTTGTTTGCAGGATGTAAGGAAATACTTTTTCAGTGTAAGAGTAGTTGATAATTGGAATTCGCTAAGCGAGGAGATAGTTAACGCTATCTCAATCCATAGTTTTAAGGACAGGTACGATAAGTATCACTAAGTCTAAAATGGAACCGATCAGGAGACGGGAAGATACGAGCTTTGGGCTCTTTCCCGTAAACACAATTAGGTAATCACAATTAGGTAATCACACACACACTCACATGCGCACACTCACATGTGATACCTATCTTCAAAGAGGGAAGAAGGGATACGGCTGTAAACTATAGACCAGTTACCCTGACCAGCATAGTTTGGAATGTTTTGTAGAAACTTCTTAGGAAACATAACTCTATTCACTTGGATTCCTTCAGCCTTTTGTCAGTGAGACAACATGGCTTCAGAGAAGGTAGATCAACAGTAACAAACTTATTAGAATTTTATGATGAGGTATGCTGAATCTTGCAGGAGAGAGAGGGCTGGGCAGATTGCATATTCCTAGACTACCAGAAAGCATTTGACACTGTTCCATACGGGAGACTTATTAAGAACCTGCAAACAATGTCTAGAATAGGTGGAAATGTCTTCGAATGGATAAAAACTTACTTATAAGAAAGGGAACAGAGGGTTAGAGTGAGTCACTCAGTGTCTGAATGGAGAAGAGTTATAATGGAGTTCCACAGGGTTCAGTTTTAGGGCCACGTTTGTTCCGTGTATATAAATACATTTATATATATATATATATATATATATATATATATATATATATATATATATATATATATATATATATATATATATATATATATATATATGACCTACCAGAGTCTGTAAATTTATTCATGGATATGTTTGCAGATGATGCAAATATTGTGAAGAAAGTAAGAAACGAGAACAATGGTAGAGAACTTTAGGAAAATCTAAATAGTCTGCATGAGTGGTCAGAAAAGTGGCTAATGAAATTTAATACTTCAAAATGTAAGGTAATGGGAATGGGTACAAGTGCAAGAAGGCCCAAGCTTAACTACTCCGTGGCAGGAGTGCATCTTCAAGACACAGATTATGAGAGAGATCTAGGAGTAAACATACTGGTAGATTTGTCTCCAGGATTGCATATATATGGCATAGTAAGGGCAGCATATGCTTTCTTAGCAATGTAAGGGTAGCCTTCAGGCACATAAACAAAGGAAATGTTCAGAAATATTTATGTAACCTATGTGAGGCTAAAACTCGAATATGCAGCCCCCTTTT
>JAXCGZ010020763.1:0-7500 GCA_037179515.1 Halocaridina rubra
GGTATGCAAAGCGCGGATGGATTTAGATGTTCATAAAGCTACAGGTCCTGATGACATATCCCTCATGTGCTTAAAAAATGCACAAACACAATATCAGTGGCACTAAGTATCATATTTAAGGAGTCACTGGAGTCGGGGGAGATTCCAAGATGCTGGAAACAAGCAAATGTGATACCTATCTTCAAAAAGGGAAGGAGGGATACGGCTCTGAACTATAGACCAGTTTCCTTGACCAGCATAGTTTGCAAAGTTATGGAGAAACTACTAAGGAAACATATCTCTCTTCACTTGGAATCCTTCAACTTTTTGTCAGTGAGGCAACATGGCTTCAGAGAAGGTAGATCAACAGTAACAAACTTATTAGAAATTTATGATGAGGTAAGCCAAATCTTACAGGAAAGAGAGGGCTGGGCAGATTGCATATTCCTAGACTTCCAGAAAGCGTTTGACACTGTTCCACATGGGAGACTTATTAGGAAGATGCAATCAATGGCTAGAATAGGTGGAAATGTTTTGGAATGGATAAAAACTTACTTAGAAGGAAGGGAACAGAGGGTTAGAGTAAGACACTCAGTGTCTGAATGGAGAAGAGTTAGTGGTGGAGTTCCACAGGGTTCAGTTTTAGGGCCACATTTGTTCCTTGTATATGTAAATGACCTACCAGAGTCTGTAAATTCATTCATGAATATGTTTGCAGATGATGCAAAGATTGTGAAGAAAGTAAAAAAAACGAGAACAATGGTAGAGAACTTCAGGAGGATCTAAATAATCTGCATGAGTGGTCAGAAAAGTGGCTAATGAAATTCAATACTTCAAAATGTAAGGTAATGAGAATGGGTACAAGTGCAAGAAGGCCCAAGTTTGACTACTCGGTGGCTGGAGTACAACTTCAAGAGACAGAAAATGAGAGAGATCTAGGAGTAAACATACTGGCAGATTTGTCTCCAGAAATACATATAAATGGCATAGTAAGGGCAGCATATGCATTCTTATCAAATGTAAGGGTAGCCTTCAGGCACATGGACAAGGAAATGTTCAGAAATATTTATGTAACCTATGTGAGGCCAAAACTCGAATATGCAGCCCCCTTTTGGAATCCGCACTTGAAAAAGCACATAGCTAAGCTTGAAAAAGTTCAAAAACATGCCACGAAACTGGTGCCAGAAATACGCAATCTCAGTTATGATGAGAGGCTGAGGGAATTAGACTTACCATCACTGGAAGCTAGAAGAGTGAGGGGGGATATGGTGACAGTCTTTAAATTCCTTCATGGTTATGATAGAGTGGATAGGGATCGATATTTTGATATGGCTGGCTCTAGAACTAGAGGTCATAGTTTGAAGCTTGGTAAGAAAACTTCTTTGCAGGATGTAAGGAAATACTTTTTCAGTGTAAGAGTAGTTGATAATTGGAATTGGCTAAGCGAGGAGGTAGTTAATGCTATCTCAATCCATAGTTTTAAGGACAGGTATGATAAGTATCACTAAGTCTAAAATGGAAGCGATCAGGAGACAGGAAGATACGAGCGTTGGGCTCTTTCCCGTAAACACAATTAGGTAATCACAATTAGGTAATCACACACACACACACACACACACACACACACACACATACATATATATATATATATATATATATATATATATATATATATATATATATATATATATAAAACCAAGAAGCACATTACATATGTGAAAACATGAATCATTTTTTACCCCGACCGGGACTCGAACCTAGGACTTATAATTACTTAGTCAAGGCGCTACCAACTACACACCACAGAAGGTTAAAAGGAATCCAACCTTATAGCTTATATCTGCTATACTTCGGAATGAACGCATTCTATCTGAATGCCACTATGTTTATATTACAGATTCCCCAACCTCACTCGTGGCTTCATTTTCGCATTTAATTCAATTCCCAGTGTCATTCGGGTCATACAATAACCAAGCAAGCACATTACATATGTGAAAACATGAATCATCTTTTACCCCGACCGGGACTCGAACCTGGAACTTATAATTACTTAGTCAAGGCGCTACCAACTACACACCACAGAAGGGTAAAAGGAATCCAACCTTATAGCTCATATCTGCTATCCTTATTAATGAACACATGCTATCTGAATGCCACTATGTTCATATGACAGATTCTTCAAACTCACTCGTGGCTTCAGTTTCGCATCTAATTCAATTCCCAATCTCATTCGGGTCATACAATTACCAAGCAAGCACATTATATATGTGAAAACATGAATAATTTATTACCCCAGCCGGGACTCGAACCTATGACTTATAATTACTTAGTCAAGGCGCTACCAACTACACACCACAGAAGGTTAAAAGGAATCCAACCTTATAGCCTATATCTGCTATACTTAGGAATGAACGCATTCTATCTGAATGCCACTATGTTCATTTTACAGATTCCCCAACCTCACTCGTGGCTTCATTTTCGCATTTAATTCAATTCCCAATCTCATTCGGGTCATACAATAACCAATTAAGCACATTACATATGTGAAAACATGAATCATTTTTTATCCCAACTGGGACTCGAACCTAGGACTTATAATTACTTAGTCAATGTGCTTGCTTGGTTATTGTATGACCCGAATAAGATTGGGAATTGAATTAAATGCGAAATTGAAGCCACGTGTGAGGTTGGGGAATCTGTAATGTGAACATAGTGGCATTCAGATAGAATGCGTTCATTCCTAAGTATAGCAGATATAAGCTATAAGGTTGGATTCCTTTTAACCTTCTGTGGTGTGTAGTTGGTAGCGTCTTGACTAAGTAATTATAAGTCCTAGGTTCGAGTCCCGGTCGGGGTAAAAAATGATTCATGTTTTCGCATATATAATGTGCTTGCTTGGTTATTGTATGACCTGAATGAGATTGGGAATTGAATTAAATGCGAAAATGTAGCCACGAGTGAGGTTGGGGAATCTGTAATATGAACATAGTGGCATTCAGATAGAATGCATTTATTCCTAAGTATAGCAGATATAAGCTATAAGGTTGGATTCCTTTTAACCTTCTGTGGTGTGTAGTTGGTAGCACCTTGACTAAGTAACTGTAAGTCCTAGGTTCGAGTCCCGGTCGGGGTAAAAATTGATTCATATATATATATATATATATATATATATATATATATATATATATATATATATATATATATATATATATATATATATATATATACATATAGGTACTATTGAAGTCATAAACTCAGTTGTTAACATGGCACGGGAAAAAAAATGTAGGATTTTGATTATGGGAGACTTTAATCATAAAGAGATAGATTGGATAAATCTTGACCCACACAGTGGTGAGGACTCATTCGGGGCAAGATTCCTAGATTGCGTACAAGGGAATTTCCTACACCAACATGTAATGGAACCAACAAGGGCCAGGGATGGGGATGAGCCATCACTACTTGATTTGATCTAGTGTTCACAGATAATGTGTTGGATATTGAAAAAATTGAGTATGAACCACCAATTGGAAAGAGTGACCACTGTGTGTTGTTGATGGAGTATATCATTGAAGATATTCTTCCTGAGAGTAGAGGCACTAAGGACATGAGGAGGAACTATCGGAAAGGAGATTACATCAAAATGAATGAGCTTTTTGCAGTTATTGAGTGGAGAACCTTATTTTACAACAAATCTGTACAAGAAATGTATGACATCTTTTGTGAGAAATATGGGAAGATAGTAGATTGCTGCATACCTGTCACCAAAGTAGGTGTAATTCATGCCAGAGAGAAATGGTTCGATAATGGGTGTAAAAGAGCTAAGGAGTGGAGAGACAAATGCTGGAAAAGGTATAGGAGGAGAAAAAACATAAATGCCTGGCAAACCTACAAAAGAGCAAGAAATGACTACCTAAGTAAAAGGAGAGAGGCAGAGAGAGACTATGAGAGGGACATCACCAGGAAGGCTAAAGAAAATCCCAAGCTTTTCCACAGCTTTATCAGAGGAAAACTGAAGGTAAAAGAACAGGTTTTAAGGCTAAAGAGAGCGGATGGAAGCATCACTGAGACGGATGAAGAGATCTGCAAAGAATTGAACAAGGAGTTTCAGTCAGTATTTACAGTAGAAAATACCCCACCCCCTCAGATTGCAGTGATAGAAGCTCAAGGGCCGGTATTAGAGAACATCAACCTTACAGCCACAGAGGTATGCAAAGCGCTGATGGATTTAGATGTTCATAAAGCTACAGGTCCCGATGACATATCCCCTCATGTGCTTAAAAAATGTGCAAACATAATATCAGTGGCACTAAGTATCATATTTAAGGAGTCACTGGAGTCGGGGGAGATTCCAAGATGCTGGAAACAAGCAAATGTGATACCTATCTTCAAAAAGGGAAGGAGGGATACGGCTCTGAACTATAGACCAGTTTCCTTGACCAGCATAGTTTGCAAAGTTATGGAGAAACTACTAAGGAAACATATCTCTCTTCACTTGGAATCCTTCAACTTTTTGTCAGTGAGGCAACATGGCTTCAGAGAAGGTAGATCAACAGTAACAAACTTATTAGAATTTCATGATGAGGTAAGCCAAATCTTACAGGAAAGAGAGGGCTGGGCAGATTGCATATACCTAAACTTCCAGAAAGCGTTTGACACTGTTCCACACGAGAGACTTATTAGGAAGCTGCAATCAATGGCTAGAATAGGTGGAAATGTTTTGGAATGGATAAAAACTTACTTAGAAGGAAGGGAACAGAGGGTTAGAGTAAGACACTTAGTGTCTGAATGGAGAAGAGTTAGTAGTGGGGTTCCACAGGGTTCAGTTTTAGGGCCACTTTTGTTCCTTGTATATGTAAATGACCTACCAGAGTCTGTAAATTCATTCATGAATATGTTTGCAGATGATGCAAAGATTGTGAAGAAAGTAAAAAACGAGAACAATGGTAGAGAACTTCAGGAGGATCTAAATAATCTGCATGAGTGGTCAGAAAAGTGGCTAATGAAATTCAATACTTCAAAATGTAAGGTAATGAGAATGGGTACAAGTGCAAGAAGGCCCAAGCTTGACTACTCGGTGGCTGGAGTACAACTTCAAGATACAGAAAATGAGAGAGATCTAGGAGTAAACATACTGGCAGATTTGTCTCCAGAAATACATATAAATGGCATAGTAAGGGCAGCATATGCATTCTTATCAAATGTAAGGGTAGCCTTCAGGCACATGGACAAGGAAATGTTCAGAAATATTTATGTAACCTATGTGAGGCCAAAACTCGAATATGCAGCCCCCTTTTGGAATCCGCACTTGAAAAAGCACATAGCTAAGCTTGAAAAAGTTCAAAGACATGCCACGAAACTGGTGCCAGAAATACGCAATCTCAGTTATGATGAGAGGCTGAGGGAATTAGACTTACCATCACTCCATCACTCGAAGCTAGAAGAGTGAGGGGGGATATGGTGACAGTCTTTAAATTCCTTCATGGTTATGATAGAGTGGATAGGGATGGATATTTTGATATGGCTGGCTCTAGAACTAGAGGTCATAGTTTGAAGCTTCGTAAGAAAACTTCTTCGCAGGATGTAAGGAAATACTTTTTCAGTGCAAGAGTAGTTGATAATTGGAATTGGCTAAGCGAGGAGGTAGTTAATGCTATCTCAATCCATAGTTTTAAGGACAGGTATGATAAGTATCACTAAGTATAAAATGGAACCGATGAGGAGACGGGAAGATACGAGCTTTGGGCTCTTTCCCGTAAGCACAATTAGGTAATCACACAGCGGGAGTCCTCATATAGCATCATATCGACTTGCGTTGTTTCGAGTTTAGGACAAAAGCTTCTTCTTTTTTTTTCATCTGGTTTCCCTTTCCTTCCTGGTCCTCTAGGGGTTAGAAGTTATACCAGTTGGAGTAGCCAATGGTCATATCACAGATGAAGATAAAATGATGTGTACATGTTTAAAGAATATTTCTTATCTGTATTTACCAATGAAAACTTGGAATGCATTCCAAAAGTAGGTTACATATACACAGACTGTCCTTATAATATACTTGGTACAATAAATATTACAAGGGAGGGTGTTATAAAAGAAATAGGTAAAATAAAGACTCATAAATCTCTGGGACCTGATGAAAACTATGCTAGAGTATTAAAGAAGTGCAAGGCAGAGCTTAGTTGTCCACCAACTGCACTATTCTATAATTTCATAAAATTTGGATTGGTACCCAAGGAGTGGAAATTGGCAGATGTGGTACCAATTTTTAAAAATGGAGAATTGGCTAAAAAGAAAAACTATAGATCTGTATTTTTTCTGTTTAAATTCAATGTAAATTTTCAATATAACCAATTGTATATATAAAAATAAAGCCATTAACTTGATAAAAAATTAGATACTAGTGTAATATTTTTTTATGTTTATAAGTGTGTTTTATATCTTATAGTTTTATTTTCTGTAGATTATGTATTGATTGTTCTTTTGCCTTTCCAGACTCACCTGCCTGCCCCTGTATCGTCAGCAGATGACATAGCAAGCTTTCTCCTGATAATCAAGTCTCTCCCTCCCTATGTAAGCACACCACATGGGTACAGTATACTTTACAGGTACTATTTACAGTTTTGTACTATACAGTAACATAGTACAAGTATTGAAGTGTAATATAGTGCAGATATTTTTATGTAAATGTGTTGGTTTATTATACTGTACAGTACATGTGTACTGAACAGTGCCTGTATATTACATAAATTTTAAAGTTTAGGACTAGTATTAAGATTAGTTTTAGTAATATTTTAAGAACCATAAGGAACATAGGGACCCCAATTTTTTTTTTTTAGGGACCCAGGTTCGAATATAAGTGAGTTCTAACTTACGTCGATTTTTGACTTAGGTCATTGTCAGGAACGGAACCCTGACGTTAAATGAGGATTCCCTGTATATATATATATATATATATATATATATATATATATATATATATATATATATATATATATATATATATATATATATATATATATTTCTATATATCTATATCTATATCCATATATATATATATATATATATATATATATATATATATATATATATATATATATATATATATATATATATATATATATATATATATATATATATATATATATATATATATATATATATATATATATATATATATATATATATATATATATATATATACACAGGGGATCTCCTTAGAACGTCATTTCATATAACGTTTCAATTTTACTTCGGAAGCCACTCAGTAATTAATAAATTATTAATAAATTAATTTTTCAACCTCCCTGGCTAGTGCGGCATATGCAAACTGCATACCTAAACAGTTTATGAGTGCGGCAGATGAATACACAGCTAGCAGCACAGTTGTATTCATATTTATCAACTTAATGGCTTTATTTATTTATTTGTTTATATATTCGGTTATATAGAGGGATTATATTATATTAAAAAAAAACAAGCAAACACATAGCTGTACATATGATTTTATTTGCAATACATGCGAAT
>JAXCGZ010020763.1:12500-60000 GCA_037179515.1 Halocaridina rubra
TGTTGAAATTATTCTCTTTGGGGGGTCCTGTGAGGATTGTATATATATATATATATATATATATATATATATATATATATATATATATATATATATATATATATATATATATATATATATATATATATATATATATATATTTTTTTTTTTTTTTTTTTTTTTTTAAGAGTGTGACACCGGGACAGGCAGAAACTGCCCTCATCGACAAAGGCCCGGGCACGAGAAAATACCAAGACGAAGGAAAAGAAAAAGTTAAGGGCAAGGCAGAGATGAGGTAATGTCACACAAAGGAAAACGACAGACAGAAAAAACAGTCAAAGCAAAGAGGACCCAGAGATATGGAGGACTAGGCTCTGAGATGACGATAGATCTGCTTTTTGAAGGATGAAAGGTCATAAGAACTAGGAAAGACAGAAGGAGGAAGAGAGTTCCAGAGTCTGGAGGTAGATGGGAAGAAGCAGTCGCTGCACCGACCAATCCGCGAGCTACTAATCTCGACACAGTACCTGTGAGATGAGGCCGCTTGGCGAGTGTTACGCGGCCTTGGCAGTGGAGGAGGGATGCAACTCGCCAACTCATCAGAGCAGCGATGGAAGTAGTAGCGATAGAAAAGCGAAAGGGAAGATACCTTACGGCGAAGAGAGAGAGAATCCAAGTTAGAAGTAAGAGAAGGATCATTAATAAGTCTGACTGCCTTAGATTGAACCCTATCAAGAAGATAAGTAAAGGAAGAAGCACCCCAGATGTGTGAGCAGTATTCTAAACAGGGGCGGATAAGACCTTTGTAAATTTTAAGTAACTGCAATGAGGAAAAGTAATAACGAAAACGAAACAAAACCCCCAATTTTTTGGATGAAGATTTAGAAATTTGGATTATGTGATTCCTCCAAGACAAGTTAGAGGCTATGTGGATTCCTAATATATTGATAGAGTTAAGAGGGTAAATTTCATTAGTTTCGAAGACAATAGGGTTATCTGGAGGAGAAGAAGATAAAGAGATAGCCAGAAACTGTGTCTTGGAGGCATTGAATTTAACTAAATTTTGAGTGCCCCATTCAGATACTCTCTGCAAATCGGAGTTAAGAGTAGAAGAAAGAGTGATACGAGATTGATTACGAGTAACAGATGAAGGTTGTGAAGAAAAGACAGAGGAAAAGTGAAGGGTAGAGTCATCGGCAAAGGCATGAAGAAGAGAGGAAGATGGGGACTGTAGAAGATCATTGATGAAGAGAAGGAAGAGAGTAGGTGAAAGAACAGAGCCCTGTGGAACACCACTGGACACAGAGAAAGGGCTAGATGTCGCGCCATCAACAACTACAGATATAGAACGGTCAGTAAGAAAACTGGAAATCAGAGAACAGAAAAAAGGGGTAAAGCCGTAGGCAGGGAGTTTGGCCAACAGAGCCTTGTGCCAGACTCTGTCAAAAGCCTTAGAGATATCAAGGGCGACGACAAAGGATTCCCCATAGTTCCTCAGAGAAGATGACCATACATGAGTAAGATAGGACAGGAGATCACCAGTGGATCTTGCCTTGCGGAAGCCGTACTGGTGATCGGAGATAAGTGAGTTAGATTCAAGGCGTTTCAAGAAGTGAGCATTGAGCAAAGTTTCGAAAACTTTAGCAATAGAGGAGGTTAGAGCAATAGGTCGGTAGTTAGAAGGAATAGAGCGGTCACCCTTCTTAGGAACAGGTTGAACTAGAGCATGCTTCCAAGATGAAGGATAGATACTGGTTGACAGAATGAGGCGAAAAAGACGGCAAAGCACGGGAGCCAGTTCATCTGCAAATTCCTTAAGGAACCTTGCAGGGATACCATCGGGACCAGATGCCTTGTTTGTCTTTAGAGAGCGAAGAACCTTATGAACTTTGCGTGAAGAAAGGATAAGGGAGGGCATAGAGTTAGAGAGGGGAAAAGACTGAGGAACAGGTGTGCTGGAATCGTTGATAGAAGAGTTGGCAGAAAAATGAGAGCCAAAGAGAGTGGCTTTGTCAGTGGGAGAGCAAGCTATAGAACCATCAGAACGAATGAGAGGGGGAAAGCTTGAGTTACAGAAGTTTTTGGAGAGGTTTTTGGCTAAGGACCAGAAGCATTTGTCAGTGGGAGAGGAGTTAAGGTCATCAACTTTCCTTCTTATAAAGGAAGCCTTAGACCTTCAAATCTGAGCTGTACAGCGATTCCTAGCTATAATAAAAGCAGAGCGAGTTAAATCGGAAGGAGAGGCTTGGTAAGATCGGTGAGCCTGATATATATATATATATATATATATATATATATATATATATATATATATATATATATATATATATATATATATATATGTATGTATGTATATAGATACATAGATCTATATATATATATATATATATATATATATATATATATATATATATATATATATATATATATAAATATATATATATATATATATATATATATATATATATATATATATATATATATATATATATATATATATATATATATATATATATATATATATATATATATATATATATATATATATATATATATATATATATATATATATATATATATATATATATATATATATATATATATATATATATATATATATATATATATATATATATATATATATATATATATATATATATATATATATATATATATATATATATATATATATATATATATATATATATATATATATATATATATATATATATATACATACATTGACTGGAGAACCTTATTTTACAACAAATCTGTACAAGAAATGTATGACATCTTTTGTGAGAAATATGGGAAGATAGTAGATTGCTGCATACCTGTCACCAAAGTAGGTGTAATTCATGCCAGAGAGAAATGGTTCGATAATGGGTGTAAAAGAGCTAAGGAGTGGAGAGTCAAATGCTGGAAAAGGTATAGGAGGAGAAAAAACATAAATGCCTGGCAAACCTACAAAAGAGCAAGAAATGACTACCTAAGTAAAAGGAGAGAGGCAGAGAGAGACTATGAGAGGGACATCACCAGGAAGGCTAAAGAAAATCCCAAGCTTTTCCACAGCTTTATCAGAGGAAAACTGAAGGTAAAAGAACAGGTTTTAAGGCTAAAGAGAGCGGATGGAAGCATCACTGAGATGGATGAAGAGATCTGCAAAGAATTGAACAAGGAGTTTCAGTCAGTATTTACAGTAGAAAATACCCCACCCCCTCAGATTGCAGTGATAGAAGCTCAAGGGCCGGTATTAGAGAACATCAACCTTACAGCCACAGAGGTATGCAAAGCGCTGATGGATTTAGATGTTCATAAAGCTACAGGTCCTGATGACATATCCCCTCATGTGCTTAAAAAATGCGCAAACACAATATCAGTGGCACTAAGTATCATATTTAAGGAGTCACTGGAGTCGGGGGAGATTCCAAGATGCTGGAAACAAGCAAATGTGATACCTATCTTCAAAAAGGGAAGGAGGGATACGGCTCTGAACTATAGACCAGTTTCCTTGACCAGCATAGTTTGCAAAGTTATGGAGAAACTACTAAGGAAACATATCTCTCTTCACTTGGAATCCTTCAACTTTTTGTCAGTGAGGCAACATGGCTTCAGAGAAGGTAGATCAACAGTAACAAACTTATTAGAATTTTATGATGAGGTAAGCCAAATCTTACAGGAAAGAGAGGGTTGGGCAGATTGCATATTCCTAGACTTCCAGAAAGCGTTTGACACCGTTCCACATGGGAGACTTATTAGGAAGCTGCAATCAATGGCTAGAATAGGTGGAAATGTTTTGGAATGGATAAAAACTTACTTAGAAGGAAGGGAACAGAGGGTTAGAGTAAGACACTCAGTGTCTGAATGGAGAAGAGTTTGTAGTGGAGTTCCACAGGGTTCAGTTTTAGGGCCACTTTTGTTCCTTGTATATGTAAATGACCTACCAGAGTCTGTAAATTCATTCATGAATATGTTTGCAGATGATGCAAAGATTGTGAAGAAAGTAAAAAACGAGAACAATGGTAGAGAACTTCAGGAGGATCTAAATAGTCTGCATGAGTGGTCAGAAAAGTGGCTAATGAAATTCAATACTTCAAAATGTAAGGTAATGAGAATGGGTACAAGTGCAAGAAGGCCCAAGCTTGACTACTCGGTGGCTGGAGTACAACTTCAAGAGACAGAAAATGAGAGAGATCTAGGAGTAAACATACTGGCAGATTTGTCTCCAGAAATACATATAAATGGCATAGTAAGGGCAGCATATGCATTCTTATCAAATGTAAGGGTAGCCTTCAGGCACATGGACAAGGAAATGTTCAGAAATATTTATGTAACCTATGTGAGGCCAAAACTCGAATATGCAGCCCCCTTTTGGAATCCGCACTTGAAAAAGCACATAGCTAAGCTTGAAAAAGTTCAAAGACATGCCACGAAACTGGTGCCAGAAATACGCAATCTCAGTTATGATAAGAGGCTGAGGGATTTAGACTTACCATCACTCGAAGCTAGAAGAGTGAGGGGGGATATGGTGACAGTCTTTAAATTCCTTCATGGTTATGATAGAGTGGATAGGGATCGATATTTTGATATGGCTGGCTCTAGAACTAGAGGTCATAGTTTGAAGCTTCGTAAGAAAACTTCTTTGCAGGATGTAAGGAAATACTTTTTCAGTGTAATAGTAGTTGATACTTGGAATTCGCTAAGCGAGGAGGTAGTTAATGCTATCTCAATCCATAGTTTTAAGGACAGGTATGATAAGTATCACTAAGTCTAAAATGGAACCGATCAGGAGATGGGAAGATACGTGCTTTGGCTTTTTCCCGTAAACACAATTAGGTAATCACACAGGTATTTCATTTAAGTTTCCCATGAATACAGTATGATATCCGTTTTCTTTGAACGAATTGTATGTTTTCTTTTTCCCTCAGTTGACACTATTTATGTTAACATTTCGTGCAGATAGATAGAATAGTGTTTATAACCAAGGAATATTAATATTACTATAATCTTGAAAATTAGAGAGAGAGAGAAATCTAATAATAAACTTCCCTCCATTTTAAATTCGCTCTGTCTTCATTTCCTGATGGAACTTTAAAAGGATGCATCTCTCTCTCTCTCTCCTCTCTCTCTCTCTCTCTCTCTCTCTCTCTCTCTCCTCTCTCTCTCTCTCTCTCTCTCTCTCCTCTCTCTCTCTCTCTCTCCAACATTCAATTCTACCCAGCCCCCCACACTCCCTTTGTCCCAGCCAACAAGGGAAGGGCACTGTACACAGTTATTAAAGTAAATAAACCAACAGAAGTACAAACAATGATGACACCTTAATAATAATAATAATAATAATAATAATAATAATAATAATAATAATAATAATAATAATAATAATAATAATAATACAATAATAATAGTAATAATAATAATAATAATAATAATAATAATAATAATAATAATAATATTAATAATAATAATAATAATAATAATAATGAGATAATCTCCACAATCATCATCAAAGGAAAATTATTGTCGGTAATAATAATAATAATAATAATAATAATAATAATAATAATAATAATATCTAAAGAGAATTTTTGAAATAGACATTATGAAAGTATTGCAGAGGTATATTAAAACCCAGCAGAGAATTGAATATTCATTACAAATCTTTTATAATCCCTTCACATCTGACAGGTCATTACACTCTCCATCTCTGTTTCTCTTTACAGCCTGATAAAGGCTGTTTTATTTTATCATTTTTAGGCCCGTCCTGGTGTCACAATCATCTTTGAAAAAAAAAAAAAATTTCCCCCACAAAAAATCCACAATGCACTGAAGTCGCGATAGGTGAGCCGCGATATAGCGAGTGATTACTGTAATATCGTCAGAAAAATTGCGTTCGAGGGTGCATCAACTAATACGGAGGCGGCAAAACGTTTGCATCCTCATGCTCAAAAATAGCATATACCTAGAAAATCTGCGATATAAAATAAACATGTATCCAGTAGTAGGTTGGCTCATGGCACCAGCTACATTGAATATTCTTGGATATTCAGTACACATCTTTTATAATCCCTTTACATCTGACAGGTCATTACACTCTCCATCTCTGTTTTTCTTTACTTTATGTATTCTTCGTGCCCAGGCTCGATAATGGCTGTTTTATTTTATTATTTTTTGGCCCTTTCCTGTGTCTCAATTTTTTTTTCTCACCAAAAAAATCCGCGTTGCACTGAATATGTGGTAGGTGAATTGCGATATAGAGAGGGATTACTGTATATATATATATATATATATATATATATATATATATATATATATATATATATATATATATATATATATATATTCCTCATAACACAAAGATAATAATATAATGATTAATCTACACTTAGTAAGGAACAAAAGAAAACATGAAAGGTTCAAAGATTTTCACCCTACATCGGGCCTAATTAGGAGCCCCTGATGATTGCCGGTGGAGGATTAAAACTGAGCATTTATTGTTTTCTTTCACACCTTTCTAAGTTTGGAATAATATAATATATATATATATATATATATATATATATATATATATATATAAATATATATATATATATATATATATATATATATATATATATATATATATATATATACACCCAGTTCTTGGAAGAACGTGAAGATAGGTTCTCAGAAGTAACATGTAATGTAAAAATCGCGTAATGTAGCAAGTCATTTTCCATAAGAAACCATGCTAATGGGCATAGATACTTTTCACAACCGTACATAGACACACTATGCCAAAGATATAAGATAAATAAAACATATTTTTCAAGTACATATCAAAGCAGAAAGACCTGTAGCTATTTTTATTGAGAAAATATTCAGATTTACTGTACAGCAAGCAAATTAACATACTCTCTTATGCAGTGGGCAACACGCATACACTGGGACGTGCAGGGTGGCGGCGAGCACGTAACTTCAGCGGTAGAATAGGAGGAGGATGCGGGAAAACGAACCTCTGTCTGGAATCATTTTTGATCTTGCACGCTTTTTCCCTGATGATATTATATGGCAAGTTTATTTTTGTTTGTTCTTAATGCTCATTCACGTGCTTATAATTTTTTATATTCTCTCCATAATATCCGATTGCATTAAGCGGTAGAAGAGGAGGAGGATGCGGGAGAACGAACCTCTATCTGCAAACGTTTTTGCTCTCGCACGCCTTTCCCTTGACGATATTAGATGGCAAGATTGTTTGCTGTTTGTTCTTAATGCTCATCCATGTACCTAGCATTTTTTCCATTCTTTCCATAATATCCGATCGCATTAAGCTGTAGAAGAGGAGGAGGATGCGGGAGAACGAACCTTTATCTGCAAATGTTTTGCCGTCTCCATATCAGCTGATGCACTCTCGCACGCATTTCCCCTGATGATATACAAAAAACCTTAACACAAACACAGTTAGAACAAGTGATATATCCATGCAGTATGCTTGGTAAAGAGACACTGAAGCACATGGCAGCATGGCGGAAAAGTACCTCCAAAACAGTTGATTATTTACTAAAATGAAATTTTTTTTTTCCAATTTTTTGGGCGCGCATTATTCATGTATTTTGCATTATTTTTTACTATTATTTTTGGGGGCGTTATTCCAATTTCGAGAATTTTTAACATTCGTAAAAAGCGAACTTAGTGTATATATATATATATATATATATATATATATATATATATATATATATATATATATATATATATATATATATATATATATATATATATATATATATATATATATATATATATATATATATATATATATATATATATATATATATATATATATATATATATATATATATACTACATATTACTATATATATATATATATATATATATATATATATATATATATATATATATATATATATATATATATATATATATATATATATATATATATATATATATATATGCACCCTCGCAGTCTTCGCCTGATCCCTCCAGAAAGACAGTAAGGGCTATCCAGTCATGGGCGGGCTGGGTTAAAGAGGCAAGCTCGAGGGAGAGTATCAGATGAGGTGCTGCGAGTGTGGGGACGATGACTGGGAAGGGGCGAGAATTGGTGGACCTGATGGAGAGGAGGAGAATTGGAGTGCTGTGTGTGCAGGAGACCAGGTGGAAAGGAAATAAGGCGAGGGAACTGGGTGAGGGTTGCAAATTGTTCGATAGTGGATCAAATGAGGAAGGGAGGAATGGTGTAGGAATAATACTATCCAAAGACCTGAAGGAAAACTTACTCAATGTGAATGGAAAGAGTGACAGAATTATGAGTTTAAAGCTGGGACTGGGAGAAATGGTAGTCAATGTGGTATGTGCCTATGCCTCACAAACTGGTTGTACAGCGGAGGAGAAGGATGTATTTTGGGAGGAGATGGACCAGGAGCTTAGAACAATTCCTATAAGGGAGAGGGCAATTTTGGGAGGAGATCTAAATGGCTACTTGGGAATATGGAGGGCTGGGATAGGTAGAGTTCATGGGGGCTGGGGGGTGGGCGATAGAAATGAGGGGGGGAGAGAGAGTGATTGATTTTGCAGTGGCATTTGATCTGGCTTTGGTCAACACATTCTTTGAAAAAAAGGAAAATAGATTGATTACATACAGTAGTGGTGGGAGGGAGAGCCAGATAGATTTATTGTTGTGTAGGAGAGACCATCTGAAGGAGATCAGCAACTGGAAAGTAATAAATGGGGAGAGTGTAGCAGTGCAACATAGGATAGTAGTAACAGATTGCAGGCTCAGGAAACGTAGGAAAAGTAATAAGCCGAGGATGGACCCAAAGATAAAATGGTGGAGATTGAAAGATGCAGAGCTGAGAGCTATGTTTAAGGGAAGAGTGTTGGAAGCAATCAGGTTGCATTAGGATGTACAAGAATGGTGGACAGAGAATAGTAAGGTGATTTTGAGGGTTGGTGAGGAGGTACTTGGGAAGTCATCAGGAAGGAAACCCCCAAATGATAAAGAGTCATGGTGGTGGAATGAGGAAGTGCAAGAATGGGTGAAGAACAAGAAAGAAGCTAAGAAAAAGGCAGATTTATCAGGCCTGGAACAGGATGAAGAAGAGTACAAGCAGGCAAAGTAGGAGACAAGGAAAGCAGTAGCAAAAGCAAAGGTAGAGACATTGAATGAAGTCTATGAAGAGCTGGAAGCACCGGGAGGAGAGAAGAAAATATGGCGAATTGTCAAGGCCCGAGATGCTGCATCCAAGGACTTGACCCAAGTAAGACAAATAAAGGATAACCATGGAGTAGTTCTAGCAGAAGACGATGAAATAAAAAGCAGATGGGAAACTTATTTTGAAGGATTACTAGATGAAGAGAACCCAAGAGCAGTATTTGAAGATAGACTTCCAAATGAAGCAGTTACAACAACAGTGGCTAGAATAGAGGTAGAGCAGGCAGTAAGGAAAATGAAAAATGGAAAGGCAGCAGGACCTGATAAGATGCCATTGGAGGTATGGAAGAGTCTTGGAGAGGAAGGCATAGATATGTTGTGGGACTTAATGCAAAAGATATTTAGTCAGGAAAAGATGCCAAAGGAGTGGAGAGGAAGCCTAATCATCCCAATCTATATAGGGAAGGGAGACATTCAGGAGTGTGGAAACTATAGAGGTATAAAGTTGTTAAGTCATACTATGAAGATATGGGAGACGATCATAGAGAGGAGACTCAGAGAGGTAATGACAATTGGGGATGGACAGTTTGGCTTCATGCCTGGAAGAGGGACAATGGATGCCATATTTGCCTTGAGACAAATGATGGAAAAGCATCGGGAGGAACAGAGAGGACTGCATATGGTATTTATTGACCAGGAAAATGCATATGATCGAGTATCACGTCAAGAGGTGTGGTGTATTAGAGAAAAGGAAATCCCCGTGAAATATGTAAGAATCATCCAAGATATGTATGAGAGGGCAGAGGCAAATGTTAATAGCAGTGTGGGCTTGACGAAAAGTCTCTCAGTAAATGTTGGTCTGCATCAAGGGTCTGCTTTGAGTCCATATCTATTTGATCTGGTCTTGGATGTAGTAACCCAGGGTATTAGAGATCAGTCACCATGGTGTATGCTCTTTGCAGATGACATTGTACTGTGTAGCAACAGACGAGAGGTAGTGGAGGAGAAGCTTGAGGGGTGGAGAAGAGTGATGGAGGTTAGAGAACTGAAGATCAGCAGGAAGTAGACAGAGTATTTGAGGTTGAGAGATGATGAGGATGGGGAGGTCAATTTGCAGGGGGAGGTGTTGAAAAAAGTTGATAAGTTCAAGTATTTGGGATCAAGAGTAGCAGAGGATGGTGGCCTAGAGACAGAAGTAACCCACAGAATACAAGCGGGATGGAAGAACTGGAATAAGGTGTCTGGGGTGCTGTGCGACAGGAGAATAGGGATTAAGTTAAGGGGCAAAGTGCATAAGACAGTTGTGAGACCTACGATGATGTATGGAGGAGAGACATGGGCAATAAAGAAGACACAAGAGAAAAAACTGGATATGGAAGGGATGAGGATGTTGAGATGGATGTGTGGGGTGACAAGAAGCGATAAGATCAGAATCGAGGTAATTAGAGGTACCTCAAAAGTTAGAGAAATATCAGATAAGATACAAGAAAGTAGACTAAAATGGTATGGTCATGTCGTTAGGAGTGATGAACAGTATGTTGGGAGGAGGGTGATGAAAATGGATATACAGGGTTGGATAAGGAGGGGGTGACTAAAGCGTAGGTGGATGGATTGCATCAATGACGGCCCGATGTCTAAAGGTTTGTTGGGTGATGAGGCATAGGACAGAAACAAATGGAGAACACTGGACAGAAACATCGACCCCACATAAAAGTGGGAAAAGATGTAGACAAAGAAGAAAGAAGAAGATATATATATATATATATATATATATATATATATATATATATATATATATATATATATATATATTTATATATATATATTAAATATATATATATATATATATATATATATATATATATATATATATATATATATATATATATATATATATTATATATATATATATATATATTAAATATATATATATTAAATATATATATATATATATATATATATATATATATATATATATATATATATATATATATATATATATATATATATATATATATATATATATATATATATATATATATATATATATATATATATATATATATATATATATATATATATATATATATATATATATTATATTAAATATATATATATATATATATATATATATATATATATATATATATATATATATATATATATATATATATATATATATATATATATATATAAGCACATTACATATGTGAAAACATGAAAAATTCTTTACCCAGACCGGGACTCGAACCTAGGGCTTATGATTACTAAGTCAAGGCGCTACCACTACACCACAGAAGGTTAAAAGGAATCCAACCTTATAGCTTTTATCTGCCATACTTAGGAATGAACACATTCTAACTGAATGCCAATATGTTCAAATTACAGATTCCCCAACCTCACTCGTGGCTTCATTTTAGCATTTAATTCAATTCCCAGTCTCATTTGGGCCATGAAATTACCAAATAAGCACATTACATATGTGAAAACATGAATCATTCTTTACCCCGACCGGGACTCGAACCTAGGACTTATGATTACTAAGTCAAGGCGCTACCACTACACCACAGAAGGTTAAAAGGAATCCAACCTTATAGTTTTTATCTGCCATACTTAGGAATGAACGCATTCTAACTGAATGCCAATATGTTCATATTACAGATTCCCCAACCTCACTCGTGGCTACATTTTAGCATTTAATTCAATTCCCAATCTCATTCGGGCCATGAAATTACCAAATAAGCACATTACATATGTGAAAACATGAATCATTCTTTACCCCGACCGGGACTCGAACCTAGGACTTATGATTACTAAGTCAAGGCGCTACCACTACACCACAGAAGGTTAAAAGGAATCCAACCTTATAGCTTTTATCTGCTATACTTAGGAATGAACGCATTCTAACTGAATGCCAATATGTTCATATTACAGATTCCCCAACCTCACTCGTGGCTTCATTTTAGCATTTAATTCAATTCCCAATCTCATTCGGGCCATGAAATTACCAAATAAGCACATTACATATGTAAAAACATGAATCATTCTTTACCCCGACCGGGACTCGAACCTAGGACTTATGATTACTAAGTCAAGGCGCTACCACTACCCCACAGAAGGTTAAAAGGAATCCAACCTTATAGCTATTATCTGCTATACTTAGGAATGAACGCATTCTAACTGAATGCCAATATGTTCATATTACAGATTCCCCAACCTCACTCGTGGCTTCATTTTAGTATTTAATTCAATTCCCAATCTCATACGGGCCATGAAGTTACCAAATAAGCATATTACAAATGTGAAAACATGAATCATTCTTTACCCCGACCAGGACTCGAACCTAGGACTTATGACTACTAAGTCAAGGCGCTACCACTACACCACAGAAGGTTAAAAGGAATCCAACCTTATAGGTTCCAGTCCCGGTCGGGGTAAAGAATGATTCATGTTTTCACATATGTAATGTGCTTATTTGGTAATTTCATGGCCCGAATGAGATTGGGAATTGAATTAAATGCTAAAATGAAGCCACGAGTGAGGTTGGGGAATCTGTAATATGAATATATTGGCATTCAGTTAGAATGCGTTCATTCCTAAGTATAGCAGATAAAAGCTATAAGGTTGGATTCCTTTTAACCTTCTGTGGTGTAGTGGTAGCGCCTTGACTTAGTAATCATAAGTCCTAGGTTCGAGTCCCGGTCGGGATAAAGAATGATTCATGTTTTCACATATGTAATGTGCTTATTTAGTAATTTCATTTCCCGAATGAGATTGGGAATTGAATTAAATGCTAAAATGAAGCTACGAGTGAGGTTGGGGAATCTGTAATATGAACATATTGGCATTCAGTTAGAATGCGTTCATTCCTAAGTATAGCAGATAAAAGCTATAAGGTTGGAGTCCTTTTAACCTTCTGTGGTGTAGTGGTAGCGCCTTGACTTAGTAATCATAAGTCCTAGGTTCGAGTCCTGGTCGGGGTAAAGAATGATCCATGTTTTCACATATGTAATGTGCTTATTTGGTAATTTCATGGCCGCAATTGGATTGGGAATTGAATAAAATGCTAAAATGAAGCCACGAGTGAGGTTGGGAATCTGTAATATGAACATATTGGCATTCAGTTAGAATGCGTTCATTCCTAAGTATAGCAGATAAAGGCTATAAGGTTGGATTCCTTTTAACCTTCTGTGGTGTAGTGGTAGCACTTTAACTTAGTAATCATAAGTCCTAGGTTCGAGTCCCGGTCGGGGTAAAGAATGATTCATGTTTTTACATATGTAATGTGCTTGTTTGGTAATTTCATGGCCCGAATGAGATTGGGAATTGAATTAAATGCTAAAATGAAGCCACGAGTGAGGTTGGGGAATCTGTAATATGAACATATTGGCATTCAGTTAGAATGCGTTCATTCCTAAGTATAGCAGATAAAAGCTATAAGGTTGGATTCCTTTTAACCTTCTGTGGTGTAGTGGTAGCGCCTTGACTTAGTAATCATAAGTCCTAGGTTCGAGTCCCGGTCGGGGTAAAGAATGATTCATGTTTTTACATATGTAATGTGCTTATTTGGTAATTTCATGGCCCGAATGAGATTGGGAATTGAATTAAATGCTAAAATGAAGCCACGAGTGAGGTTGGGGAATCTGTAATATGAACATATTGGCCTTCAGTTAGAATGCGTTCATTCCTAAGAATAGCAGATAAAAGCTAAAAGGTTGGATTCCTTTTAACCTTCTGTGGTGTAGTGGTAGCGCCTTTACTTAGTAATCATAAGTCCTAGGATCGAGTCCCGGTTGGGGTAAAGAATGATTCATATATATATATATATATATATATATATATATATATATATATATATATATATATATATATATATATATATATATATATATATATATATATATATATATATATTAATTTATTTATCTAACTTGGCTGTTCCCCCTTTAATTGGGGGGTAGCTGACATAAAAAAAAAGAAAACAATAAGGGGAATACTTTGCTCTATGGGCAATGACGAGGGAGCTAGCGACCGTTAGTTGGCACTGCTGGAGCGCCACAGCCCATCCTCTCGGCTCTTCCACAACCTGTGTCGCTTCACAACTGCCAACTCCTCCTACTGCCCCTACCACAGGGCTACCTCTGTAAGATGCAGCCCCGTGGCAACAGCAAATGCCCATCAGAGCTGCTTCACAATCGCTCACCACTCATTCCTATTCCTGGTACGCTCTCTTGCTTCCCTCACATCCATCCTCCTATCATTAAGGACTCTCCTTACTCCATCCATCCACCCAAACCTAGGCCTCCCTCTAACATTTCTCCCATCAACTCTCGCATTCATCACCTTTTTCAGCAGTCTTTCATCCATCCTTTCCACATGGCCAAACCATCTCAGAACATTCATATCTACTCTGGCTGCAATTTCTCTCTTCACACCCGTTCTCGCTCTCACCACTTCATTCCTAACACTATCCAACCAAGATACACTAATCATACTCCTCAGGCATTTCATCTCAAACACATTTAGTTTCCGTCTCTCACTTACTTTCATACCCCATAACTCTGATCCAATCATCACAGTTTGCACAACCACTTTCTCATACAAAACTTTCTTAACATTCATTTCCAACCCTCTATTCTTTATCACTCCTTTCAATGCACTCAACACTTTACATTCTTCACTCACTCTGTAACACATATCTGCTTCCACTCCACCATTTGCAGCTATAACCGAGCCTAAATACTTAAACTGAGCAACTTCCTCAAGTATCTCTCCATTCAACATAACATTCAATCCAGCACCATCCTCATTTCTTGTACACCTCATAACCTTACTTTTTCTCACATTCACTCACAACTTCCTTCTCTCACACACCATTCCAAATTCTGACACTAACTGACACAGCTTTTCCTCTGAATCTGCCACCACCACAGTATCATCTGCAAATAGCAACTGATTCAGCTCCCACTCGATATCATCCCCATCTACCATTCTCAAACCTGGACCACGGACTCGCTCATTTGCCTCTCTTACGACTCCATCAATATACAAATTGAACAGCCATGGTGACATCACACATTCCTGTCTCAGTCCCACACTCACTGGAAACCACTAACTCACTTCATTCCCCACCCTAACACAAGCTCTACTGCCCTCATACAAACTCTTCACTGCATGCAACAATTTACCATGAATTCCATGTAATCTCAAAACATTCCTCATTGCCTCTCTATCATCTCTATCATACGCTTTCTCCTGATCCAAAAATGCATAATACACATCCTTACCCTTTGCTAAATATTTCTCGCATAACTGCCTAAGTATAAAAATCTGATTTATACAACCTCTACCTCTCCTAAAACCACTCTGCACTCCCACGATCACATTTTCTCTCTGATCCCTAATTCTGTTAGCCAGTATCCTAGCATACACTTTTCCTACCACACTCAACAAACTTATACCCCTAAAATTTACTGCATTCATGCACATCTCCCTTACCTTTGCATAGGGGCACTATACAAGCAATCACCCATTCCACTGGCACCATTGACAACATAAAGCATATATTAAACACTCTCACTAACCATTCAACTGCATTCACACCCCCTTCTTTCAACATCTCCGCTCTCACACCATCCATTCCAGGTGCTGTACCTGCTTTCGCTTCATAATATATATATATATATATATATATATATATATATATATATATATATATATATATATATATATATATATGTATATGTATATGTATATGTATATGTATATGTATATGTATATGTATATGTATAGGTATAGGTATAGGTATAGGTATAGGTATAGGTATAGGTATAGGTATAGGTATATATATATATATATATATATATATATATATATATATATATATATATATATATATATATATATATATATATATATATATATATATATATATATATATATATATATATATATATATATATACACAGTGCTCCCTTGTTTATCCCTGGGGTTCGGTTCTGGGACTGGCTACGATAGGTGAAAATCCGCGAAGTAGGATCACAATATATACATAGGTATTTTACATTTCTCTTTTCCTTTACTGTGTAAACCCTCCCTGCACTGTTAACAATCCACCCTATGCTTTATTAATAACAGCGTGCAACGTAAATTTATATGAAAGTGATAGGTAAACTTACCGTGAAAGAGGTGATGATGACGTGTACATACTCATATACATAGATATTTTACATTTTTTTTTTACCTTTACTGTATAAACCCTCCCTGCACTGTTAACAAACCACCCTTTACTTTATTATAACAGCGTGCAAGCGTAAATTTATATGAAAGTTATAGGTAAACTTGCCGTGAATGAGGTGATGATGACGTGTACATACTCATATACATAGGTATTTTACATTTATTTTTACCTTTACTGTATAAACCCTCCTTGTACTGTTAACAAACCACCATTTACTTTATTAATAACGGCGTGCAAGCGTAAATTTATATGAACATGATAGGTAAACTTACCGTGAATGAGGTGATGATGACGTGTACATACTCCAGAGAAAATTATTCCACAGCCAATAACAGCTTTACTGCTGCTTTTTGCGAGAGAAGAACATGGTAATGAGGACTTGCTGTCGCTGTTTCTTCTCTTGTTGGAACATGGTCTTGTAAGGTGTCATGGCATTGTCGATAAGATTGCAGAAGGTCACCGAACAAACCATATTATCGTCATGCTCCTGCGAGCGACAGTTGTTGGACTGCTTTCACACGTTTATATATGGCTGCCAGATGTTCGAGTGTAGGGCCAGGTTCTTCGATTTTTAGTGCATTTCCTCTGTCTATTCTTCTTCCTCTTCTTCTCTCACTGATTTTGTCACTTTTCCCAAGTCTTCATCAGTCAAAGGCTGTGAGTGGCAGTCAATCAGTTCATTCACGTCATCTTGAGTCATATCTTTAAAGCCTTCTCCTCCTAGAAATGCAGCCAACTTCACAGCTTTCGCATCTGCTGAGTTATGGACTTTGTCAGGAGCAAATCCCTTGTAGTCACTGATGACTTCCTGCCACAATTTCTTCCAGCTGGCATTGATTGTGGCCGGCTTCATCTCTTTGATTGCATTCTGAATATTTTGAAGGCATGTAGCAATCATGTAGGTACGTCAGTACGTCTTCAATGCGAATTCTTTGTCCGCATCCATGGATTCAACCAGGTTCGCCAGGGCATTTCATGTGTAGAGGGCCTTGAACGCATGAATAACGCCTTGATCCATAGGCTGAATCAGTGATGTCGTATTCGATGGCAGGAACTCTACTTGAACACGGTCATATTCGAGATCAGTTGTGTGGCCATCAGCATTATCCATCAAAAGAAGAACTTTAGATTCAAGGCCCTTCTCCACAAGATAAACTTTGACCTGGGGGATAAAGCCTTGGTGACCAGTCCGATGTGAGGCTTTTCGTGATCCAGGCCTTAGGGTTATGCATCCAATACACTGGCAGCAGATTCTTGTTCTTATTCTTCAAAGCCCTAGAGTTCTTTGACTTGAATATAAGCCCGGGCTTTAACATAAAGCCTGCAGCATTCCCGCACATGACGAGGGTAATGTGGTCTTTGTGCGCTTTAACTACCAGGGCTTTAGCTTCTTCCTTGAAGAGAAAAGTGCGAGACGGCATTCTCTTCCAAATAAACCAGTCACATACATGTTTAAGACTTGCTCAGGAGCATATTTCCCTTCCTCGATAATTTTCTTGAAGTCGTTGGTCACCTAATCTTCAGCTGCAGCTATATCTGCAAAGGCAGCTTGGCCATGCACCGAAACGCTCTTTAGGCCATTGCGTTTTTGAAATTTGACGAACCATCCCTTGCTTGCAACGTACGATTGTTTCCTCGGTGGAGAATCGCTGGAGGGTCCTGGTTGTGGGTCTTCGATATCTTCTTCTCTCTCCTCCCCCTAACAGTCGCCACTGTCGACCTTGGGCTCGGTTGCGGCGAATGTCTGGTACAGCTTCTTCGCCTTTATTTGTATGATATTGGTGTCTAAGCTTGTCTTCTTCCTGCAATCAGCAATCCACAGGGCCAAAGCAAATTCTTTCTGCACTATTATCTTATTGCGGGGTGTTATGACCCTCCTCGCTGTTTTACTAAAAGAAATAGTCGCTGTTTTCCTGATATTTGCCTCGTCCTTTTTTTGTATCGAACAGTAGATTCGTTGATGCTGAAATGGCGGCCAACATCCGCGAACCTTCTTCCTTCCTTCAGCATATCTATCAGTTTTACCTTTTCTGGTATGGTTAACATCTTCCTGTGCTGCTTACGCATACTACCAGGAGCTGTAGAAGATGAAGGACGCTTGGGAGGCATTGCAGAGGTTGAAAAATGAGAGTTTCACAAAATCACAAGCACAACATATTAAGAGGCACAACGCGAAAGGCGCATATGTGAGTAGACTGAACGGGTGAGGCGAGACAATGGAAGACGCTGGGAGAACGAAGCTTCAATCAAAAAGCCAATAAGACCCCATGATACAGAACATACCTAAAATCAATTCTGTGATTCGTTGTCGACCCTTTGCATTTTCCAAGACGCTAATACAGTGTATGCTATTGTCCAATATTTACATGGTGCAATGCTGTGAGTTATATGTTTAAATTTGTGTTTTTTACTATTTTTTACTGTTTTATTATTCTTAGGCTATGAAATACTTATTTTCCTTCAGTAAAATAATGAAAATACTGGAAATTTTAATATGTACTAGCTCACGTAGGTGCGACCCTTTTGGTTTTCCGAAACACCGATACCAATATCGTATTTTACATGGTGCAATACTGTGAGTTACTTGTTTAAATTTATGTTTTTTACTATTTTTTACTGCTTTATTATTCTTACGCTAGGAAATACTTTTTTTTATCAAGAAAGTAAAACAGCCTTTATCGGGCCTGGGCATGAAGAATACATAAAGTAAAGAGAAACAGAGATGGAGAGTGTAATGACTTGTCAGATGTGAAGGGATTATAAAAGATTGTAATGAATATCCAATTTTCTGCTGGGTTTTAATATGCCTCTGCATTACTTTCATGATGTCTATTCCAAAAATTCTCCTTAGATCTTATTATTATTATTATAATTATTATTATTATTATTATTATTATTATTATTATTATTATTATTGTTGTTATTATTGTTTTTATTGTTATTATTATTATTATTATTGTTATTATTATTATTATTATTATTATTATTATTATTATTATTATTATTATTATTATTATTATTATTATTATTATTATTATTATTATTACTATTGGCAACAAAAATTTTCCTTTGATGATGATTGTAGAGATTATTATTATTATGATAATTATTATTATTATTATTATTATTATTATTATTATTATTATTATTATTATTATTATTATTATTATTATTATTATTATTATTATTATTATTATTATTATTGTTATTACTATTATTACGAATTTGTCATAAAACCATTATTTTTTACAATAAATAATGTAGTTTTGGTTGAATGAACAAGAGTTAATTAAAGATGTTTCTGTCTCTCTCTCTCTATCTCTCTCTCTCTCTGTCAACATCTTTCCCCATTTATTGCCGTCATCTTTCATTTCCACTTTCTCACATTTATTATAGGTATTTTACATTTATTTTTACTTTTACTGTAAAAACTCTCCCTGCACTGTTAACAAACCACCCTTTACTGTACTAGCCTTCTGGCTAGTACAGTGGTAACACGCTGGCCTCGCATTCCCGAGGTCGACAGATCGGTTCCCGTTCAGTACCGAGAGTTTAAGCTGTTTACTGGGATGGTTATCACTGTGGCTGGACACCACAGTGGGGGATTAGGGCTTGCACTCGCCAGAGCAGGGGCGATGCCTCTGATAGGAGGGCTAAACCCGCAAACTTTAACTTTTTATTAATAACAGCCCGCAAGAGTAAATTTATATAAATGTGATATTATGAAAATTGAAAAAAAAAAACACATTAAGAGCAAACAGCAAACAAACTTTCGATATAATATCCTCAGGGAAATAGCATGTGAAGAATATATATATATATATATATATATATATATATATATATATATATATATATATATATATATATATATATATATATATATATATATATATATATATATATATATAAATATATATATATATGTATATGTATATGTATATGTATATGTATATGTATATGTATATGTATATGTATATGTATATATATATATATATATATATATATATATATATATATATATATATATATATATATATATATATATATATATATATATATATATATATATATATATATATATATATATATATATATATATATATATAGTCCCCAAACAAAGCGAGAGAGAGAGAGAGAGAGAGAGAGAGAGAGAGAGAGAGAGAGAGAGAGAGAGAGAGAGAGAGAGAGAGAGAGAGAGAGAGATCTAATAATAAACTTCCATCGGTTTTAAATTCACACTCTGTGTGTGTGATTACCTAATTTTGTTTACGGGAAAGAGCCCAAAGCTCGTATCTTCCCGTCTCCTGATCGCTTCCATTTTATACTTAGTGATACTTATCATACCTGTCCTTAAAACTAGGGATTGAGATAGCATTAACTACCTCCTCGCTTAGCCAATTCCAATTATCAACTACTCTTACACTGAAAAAGTATTTCCTTACATCCTGCAAAGAAGTTTTCTTACGAAGCTTCAAACTATGACCTCTAGTTTTAGAGCCAGCCATATCAAAATATCGATCCCTATCCACTCTATCATAACCATGAAGGAATTTAAAGACTGTCACCATATCCCCCCTCACTCTTCTAGCTTCCAGTGATGGTAAGTCTAATTCCCTCAGCCTCTCATCATAAGTGAGATTGCGTATTTCTGGCACCAGTTTCGTGGCATGTCTTTGAACTTTTTCAAGCTTAGCTATGTGCTTTTTCAAGTGCGGATTCCAAAAGGGGGCTGCATATTCGAGTTTTGGCCTCACATAGGTTACATAAATATTTCTGAACATTTCCTTGTCCATGTGCCTGAAGGCTACCCTTACATTTGATAAGAATGCATATGCTGCCCTTACTATGCCATTTATATGTATTTCTGGAGACAAATCTGCCAGTATGTTTACTCCTAGATCTCTCTCATTTTCTGTCTCTTGAAGTTGTACTCCAGCCACCGAGTAGTCAAGCTTGGGCCTTCTTGCACTTGTACCCATTCTCATTACCTTACATTTTGAAGTATTGAATTTCATTAGCCACTTTTCTGACCACTCATGCAGATTATTTAGATCCTCCTGAAGTTCTCTACCATTGTTCTCGTTTTTTACTTTCTTCACAATCTTTGCATCATCTGCAAACATATTCATGAATGAATTTACAGACTCTGGTAGGTCATTTACATATACAAGGAACAAAAGTGACCTAAAACTGAACCCTGTGGAACTCCACTACTAACTCTTCTCCATTCAGACACTGAGTGTCTTACTCTAACCCTCTGTCCCTTCCTTCTAAGTAAGTTTTTATCCATTCCAAAACATTTCCACCTATTCTAGCCATTGATTGCAGCTTCCTAATAAGTCTCCCATGTGGAACAGTGTCAAACGCTCTCTGGAAGTCTAGGAATATGCAATCTGCCCAGCCCTCTCTTTCCCGTAAGATTTGGCTTACCTCATCATAAAATTCTAATAAGTTTGTTACTGTTGATCTACCTTCTCTGAAGCCATGTTGCCTCACTGACAAAAAGTTGAAGGATTCCAAGTGAAGAGAGATACGTTTCCTTAGTAGTTTCTCCATAACTTTGCAAACTATGCTGGTCAAGGAAACTGGTCTATAGTTCAGAGCCGTATCCCTCCTTCCCTTTTTGAAGATAGGTATCGCATTTGCTTGTTTCCAGCATCTTGGAATCTCCCCCGACTCCAGTGACTCCTTAAATATGATACTTAGTGCCACTGATATTGTGTTTGCGCATTTTTTAAGCACATGAGGGGATATGTCATTAGGACCTGTAGCTTTATGAACATCTAAATCCATCAGCGCTTTGCATACCTCTGTGGCTGTAAGGTTGATGTTCTCTAATACCGGCCCTTGAGCTTCTATCACAGCAATCTGAGGGGGTGGGGTATTTTCTACTGTAAATACTGACTGAAACTCCTTGTTCAATTCTTTGCAGATCTCTTCATCCGTCTCAGTGATGCTTCCATCCGCTCTCTTTAGCCTTAAAACCTGTTTGTTTACCTTCAGTTTTCCTCTGATAAAGGTGTGTGATTACCTAATTTTGATTACCTAATTGTGTATATGGGAAAGAGCCCAAAGCTCGTATCTTCCCGTCTCCTGATCGGTTCCATTTTAGACTTAGTGATACTTATCATACCTGTCCTTAAAACTATGGATTGAGATAGCATTAACTACCTCCTCGCTTAGCCAATTCCAATTATCAACTACTCTTACACTGAAAAAGTATTTCCTTACATCCTGCAAACAAGTTTTCTTACGAAGCTTCAAACTATGACCTCTAGTTCTAGAGCCAGCCATATCAAAATATCGATCCCTATCCACTCTATCATAACCATGAAGGAATTTAAAGACTGTCACCATATCCCCCCTCACTCTTCTAGCTTCGAGTGATGGTAAGTCTAATTCCCTCAGCCTCTCATCATAAGTGAGATTGCGTATTTCTGGCACCAGTTTCGTGGCATGTCTTTGAACTTTTTCAAGCTTAGCTATGTGCTTTTTCAAGTGCGGATTCCAAAAGGGGGCTGCATATTCGAGTTTTGGCCTCACATAGGTTACATAAATATTTCTGAACATTTCCTTGTCCATGTGCCTGAAGGCTACCCTTACATTTGATAAGAATGCATAAGCTGCCCTTACTATGCCATTTATATGTATTTCTGGAGACAAATCTGCCAGTATGTTTACTCCTAGATCTCTCTCATTTTCTGTCTCTTGAAGTTGTACTCCAGCCACCGAGTAGTCAAGCTTGGGCCTTCTTGCACTTGTACCCATTCTCGTTACCTTACATTTTGAAGTATTGAATTTCATTAGCCACTTTTCTGACCACTCATGCAGATTATGTAGATCCTCCTGAAGTTCTCTACCATTGTTCTCGTTTTTACTTTCTTCACAATCTTTGCATCATCTGCAAACATATTCATGAATGAATTTACAGACTCTGGTAGGTCATTTACATATACAAGGAACAAAAGTGGCCCTAAAACTGAACCCTGTGGAACTCCACTACTAACTCTTCTCCATTCAGACACTGAGTGTCTTACTCTAACCATCTGTTCCCTTCCTTCTAAGTAAGTTTTTATCCATTCCAAAACATTTCCACCTATTCTAGCCATTGATTGCAGCTTCCTAATAAGTCTCCCATGTGGAACAGTGTCAAACGCTTTCTGGAAGTCTAGGAATATGCAATCTGCCCAGCCCTCTCTTTCCTGTAAGATTTGGCTTACCTCATCATAAAATTCTAATAAGTTTGTTACTGTAGATCTACCTTCTCTGAAGCCATGTTGCCTCACTGACAAAAAGTTGAAGGATTCCAAGTGAAGAGAGATATGTTTCCTTAGTAGTTTCTCCATAACTTTGCAAACTATGCTGGTCAAGGAAACTGGTCTATAGTTCAGAGCTGTATCCCTCCTTCCCTTTTTGAAGATAGGTATCACATTTGCTTGTTTCCAGCATCTAGGAATCTCCCCCGACTCCAGTGACTCCTTAAATATGATACTTAGTGCCACTGATATTGTGTTTGCGCATTTTTTAAGCACATGAGGGGATATGTCATCAGGACCTGTAGCTTTATGAACATCTAAATCCATCAGCGCTTTGCATACCTCTGTGGCTGTAAGGTTGATGTTCTCTAATACCGGCCCTTGAGCTTCTATCACTGCAATCTGAGGGGGTGGGGTATTTTCTACTGTAAATACTGACTGAAACTCCTTGTTCAATTCTTTGCAGATCTCTTCATCCGTCTCAGTGATGCTTCCATCCGCTCTCTTTAGCCTTAAAACCTGTTCTTTTACCTTCAGTTTTCCTCTGATAAAGCTGTGGAAAAACTTGGGATTTTCTTTAACCTTCCTGGTGATGTCCCTCTCATAGTCTCCTCTGCCTCTCTCCTTTTACTTAGGTAGTCATTTCTTGCTCTTTTGTAGGTTTGCCAGGCATTTATGTTTTTTCTCCTCCTATACCTTTTCCAGCATTTGTCTCTCCACTCCTTAGCTCTTTTACACCCATTATCGAACCATTTCTCTCTGGCTTGAATTACACCTACTTTGGTGGCAGGTATGCAGCAATCTACTATCTTCCCATATTTCTCACAAAAGATGTCATACATTTCTTGTACAGATTTGTTGTAAAATAAGGTTCTCCAGTCAATAACTGCAAAAAGCTCATTCATTTTGATGTAATCTCCTTTCGGATAGTTCCTCCTCATGTCCTCAGTGCCTCTACTCTCAGGAAGAATATCTTCAATGATATACTCCATCAACAACACACAGTGGTCACTCTTTCCAATTGGTGGTTTATACTCAATATTTTTAATATCCAACACATTATCTGTGAATACTAGATCAAGTAGTGATGGCTCATCCCCACCCCTGGCCCTTGTTGGTTCCATTACATGTTGGTGTAGGAAATTCCCTTGTACGCAATCTAGGAATCTTGCCCCGAATGAGTCCTCACCACTGTGTGGGTCAAGATTTATCCAATCTATCTCTTTATGATTAAAGTCTCCCATTATCAAAATCCTACATTTTTTTTCCCGTGCCATGTTAACAACTGAGTTTATGACTTCAATAGTACCTATATGACTTTCCTCATAAACTTCAAGCCTATTTTGGTTCCTTGGTGGGTTGTATACAACAGTTATTATAATGCTCTCTGACCCAGTATTTATGCGAGCAACAAGAAATTCCTTGAACTCACTTTCTATAGCCAAGTTTATTTCTTCAACTTGAATCCTTTCACTTATGAGCAGTGCTATCCCTCCACCAGTCCTCTCAGATCTTTCAACCCTTAGTATTCTGAAGCCCTTAGGAAAAACTGTGACACTGTTTATGTCCTCACTCAACTTAGTCTCTGTAATTGCTACTATATCTGCCTTACTGTTGTGAATCCTATCTTTTAATGCTACTGCCTTACCAGCTAATCCATCAGCATTTGTGTATAACAATCTTAATGAGGCCCCATCCCCTGATCTTCTGTCATTTTCTTCTTTATCTCCCCTTTGTCTGGAAGAACTCTGTAAAAAAAATTTTCTTCTGTTCTTCATTTCTTTCATCATTTAACCTTCTTGCCTCTTGCAACAAGTTTTTGATCTTTCCCATCTCTTCCTGTGTTCTGTACCGTCTAATGAAGACTTCTTTGAATTCTTGAAGGTCTTTTAGACTTTTTTTCTCAACAATATTTCCCTACATGTTTCCCCTCTCTCAAAGGTTACTTTTGTTGGTCTCGGCTTTCCTTCCCTCGAATATTTACCTAGTTGGTGTATGTTACAATATCCTCAGGACCACAAACTACTCCAAGCTTTCTTATCAGGTCTACAACCCTAGGTTTATTTTCTTCAAGTCTCCCCTGCCATGTTGGCTCCTGGGATTCACTTATGCCTGAGATTACCACTGTCTTCTCCTTATCAAGTGCCTGTCTGATGAGTGGGTTTGCCCTTTCCATCGCAACGTCTTTCATTTTTTTGATTACTGGCTGACGAATACCCATTGTATTGAAATGGAAATAAAGGTTTATAGTCAACTGTTTGTATGTTTTCCAGTGCCACCACCTTTACAGCCTCTTTTACTGCCACATTCCCCTTTAGTGCATCAGCAAAGGAAGTTTTCATGGCATCATTTTCCATATTCAGCTCCTGGAACTCTTTTCTGAACTGTTCAATGTTTTCCTTAATCTGGACATTCCAAGCAGCAATCTCGTCTCTCTCAGAAGAGAGCAGTGAACTAACATCTAATTCCTTTAGGTTGTCATTCAGCTGTTTGTTTTTATCTTCTTGTTTAGAAATTCTAGATTCTAGTTGACTCTTTTCCCCTTCCAGCTTCTTTATTCTTTTTTCTAGTTCCTTTCTCTCCTACCCTTGTGCTTTATTTGTGTGTGTGTGAGAGAGAGAGAGAGAGAGAGAGAGAGAGAGAGAGAGAGAGAGAGAGAGAGGAGAGAGAGAGAGAGAGAGAGAGAGAGAGAGAGAGATCTAATAATAAACTTCCCTCTGTTTTAAATTCACTCTCTGTCTTCATTTCCTGATGGAACTTTAAAAGGAAGCATTAATTTGCCGTCAAAGTAGACAAGAAATCAAATGAGAAAGAGGAAATGAAAGATGACAACAATAAATGGGGAAAAACATTAAAAGAGAGAGAGAGAGAGAGAGAGAGAGAGAGAGAGAGAGAGAGAGAGAGAGAGAGAGAGAGAGAGAGAGAGAGAGAGAGAGGAGAGAGAGAGAGAGAGACTACTGTAGAACGGAACGGAAATCGGTTAAGCGGGACACACACACGCACACACACACGTATATACAAACATACACATAAGTTTCAGTCAGTATTTACAGTAGAAAATACCCCACCCCCTCAGATTGCAGAGATAGAAGCTCATTATCCGGTATTAGACAACATCAGCCTTTCAGCCACAAAGGTATTCAAAGCACTGAAGGAGTTAGATGTCCATAAAGCTACAGGGCCTGATGATATATCCCCTCATGTACTTAAAAAATGCACAAACCCATTATCAGTGGCACTAAGTATCATATTTAAAAAGTCACTGGAGTCAGGGGAGATTCCAAGATGCTGGAAACAAGCAAACGTGATACCTATCTTCAAAAGGGAAAGAGGGATAAGGCTCTAAACTATAGACCAGTTTCCTTAACCAGCATAGTTTGCAAAGTTATGGGGAAATTACTAAGGAAACATATCTCTCTTCACTTGGAATCCTTCAACTTTTTGTCCGTGAGACAACATGGCATTAGAGAAGGTAGATCAGCAGTAACAAACTTATTAGAATTTTATGATGAGGTAAGCCGAATCTTACAGGAAAGAGAGGGCTAGGCAGATTGCATATTCCTAGACTTCATACGGTCCCACATGGGAGACTTATTAAGGAGCTGCAGGCAATGGCGAGAAAAGGTGGAAATGTCTTTGAATGATAAAAAGGTTGCTTAGAAGGAAGGGAACAGAGGTTAGAGTAAGACGTTCAGTGTCTGAATGGAGAAGGGTTAGTAGTGGAGTTCCACAGGGTTCAGTTTTAGGGCCACATTTGTTTTTTTCATATGTAAATGACCTACCAGAGTATGTAAATTCATTCATGAATGTGTTTGCAGATGATGCAAAGATTGTGAAGAAAGTAAGAGACAAAAACAATAGTATAGAACTTCAGGAAGAAATAAATAGTATGCGCAGTGGTCAGAAAAGTAGCTAATGAAATTCAGTACTTCTAAATTTAAGGTAATGAGAATGGGTGCAAGTGCAAGAAGGTTCAGGCTTGAATACTCAATAGTAGGACCAGAACGTCAAGAGACAGAGAATGAAAGAGACCTAGGAGTAGACATATCGGCAGATTTGTCTCTAGAAATGCAAATAAATGGCATAGTAAGGGGAGCATATGCTTTCTTAGCAAAGTAAGGGTAGCCTTCAGGCACATGGACGAGGAAATGTTCAGAAATATTTATGTAACCTATGTGAGGCCATTCTTAAATATGCAGCTCATTTTTGGAATCCACACTTGAAGAAGCACATAGCTAATCTGGAGGAAGTTCAAAGACATGCCACGAAACTGGTGCCAGAATTATGCAATCTCAGTTATGATGAGAGGCTGAGGGAATTAGGCTTACCATCACTCGAAGCTAGAAGAATGAGAGGCTGTATGGTGACGGTTTTTAAATTCCTTCATGGAGTGGATAGGGATCGATATTTTTTGATATGGCTGGCACTAGAAGTAGAGATCATATTTTGAAGCTTCATAAAAATAACTTCTTTGCAGGAAGTAAGGAAGTACTTTTTTAGTGTAAGAGTAATTAATGGTTGCAATTGGCTAAGCAAGGAGGTAGTTACTGCTTATTCAATCCATAGTTTTAAGGACAAGTATGATAAGTATCACTAAGTGCAAAAATGGAAATAACCAGGAGACGGGGAGTTACGAACATGGGGCTCTTTCCCGCAAGCACAATTAGATAATTACATACATTTCTCTTCGCTTGGAATCCTTCAACTTTTTGTCAGTGAGACAACATGGGTCTTACAGGAAAGAGAGGGCCGGGCAGATTGCATATTCCTAGACTTCCCAAAGGCATTTGATATGGTTCCACACGGGAGACTTAATAAGAAGATGCAAGAAATGGCGATAATGGGAGGATATGTCTTGGAATGGATAAAAACTTACTTAGATGGTAGGGAACAGAGGGTTACAGTAATACGCTCAGTGTCTGAATTGAGAAGGATTAGTAGTGAAGTTTCACAGGTTTCAGCTTTAGGGCCACTTTTGTTTCTTGTATATGTAAATGACCTACCAGATTATGTAAATTCATTCATGAATATGTTTGCAGATGATGCAAAGTCTGTGAAGAAAGTATAATACGAGAACAAAGGTAGAGAACTTCAGGAAGACCTAAATAGTCTGCATTAGTGGTCAGGAAAGTAGCTAATGATATTAAATACTTCTAAATTTAAGGTAATAAGAATGGGTACATGTGCAAGAAGGCCCAAGCATGAATACTCAATAGCAGGAGCAGAACTTCATGTGACAAAAAATGAGAGAGATCTAGGAGTAAACATACTGGCATATTTGTCTCCAGAAATGCATGTTAATGTCATAATAAGGACAGCATATGATACCTAAGGAAAGTAAGGGTAGCCCTCATGCACATGGACAAGGAAATGCTCAGAAATATTTATGTAACCTATGAGGCCAAAGCTTGAATATGCATCCCCCTTCTGGAATTCACATTTGGAAAAGTACATGGTTAAGCTGGGAAAAGTTCAAAGACATGCCACTGAGGTGATGCCAGAGATACGCAATTCAGTTATGATGAGGCTAAGGAAATTAGACTTAACAACACTCGAAGCTATAAGAATGAGTGGGGATATAGTGAAGGTTTTTTAATTACTTCATGGTTATGACAGACTGGATATGGATCGATATTTTGATATGGCTGTCACTAGAACTAGACTTCATAGTTTGCAGCTTCATAAGAAAACTTCTTTGCAGGATGTAAGGGTATAAAGTAAAATACTTTTTTAAAGTAAGAGTAGTTGATGATTGGAATTGGCAAAGCTAGTAAGTAGTTAATGATAAATCAATCCGTAGTTTAAAGAAGAAGTATGATAAGTATCACTAAGTACAAAAATGGAACCGACTAGTAGAAGGGGCGTTATTAACATGGGGCTTTTTTCCTCTTTCTCTCTTTCTTTCTATATTCTGTGGGAGGGAGAACATAAAAATGACGCCATCTCTGTCCCAAACCTCTCCCATCCATGGGTCGGTAGGAGGGGTAACCATTAGGAGACTTAAACAGAAAATCAAGAATTTAGAGGCAATGGTTATAAGACTTGATGAAAAAATTCGGAATATGGATGGGGAAATGAAAGAGAATGAAACACTCAGAGAGCAAATAAGATCTTTGGAGGAAGCAAATAAAGCACAAGGGCAGGAGAGAAAGGAACTAGAAAAAAGAATAAAGAAGCTGGAAGGGGAAAAGAGTCAACTAGAATCTAGAATTTCTAAACAAGAAGAAAAAACAAACAGCTGAATGACAACCTAAAGGAATTAGATAGTTCACTGCTCTCTTCTAAGAGAGATGAGATTGCTGCTTGGAATGTCCAGATTAAGGAAAACATTGAACAGTTCAGAAAAGAGTTCCAGGAGCTGAATATGGAAAATGATGCCATAAAAACTTCCTTTGCTGATGCACTAAAGGGGAATGTGGCAGTAAAAGAGGCTGCAAAGGTGGTGGCACTGGAAAACATACCAACAGTTGACTATAAAGAGACAGTAATCGAAAAAATGAAAGACGTTGTGATGGAAAGGGCAAACCCACTCATCAGACAGGCACTTGATAAGGAGAAGACAGTGGTAATCTCAGGCATAAGCGAATCCCAGGAGCCAACATGGCATGGGAGACTTGAAGAAAATAAACCTAGGGTTGTAGACTTGATAAGAAAGCTTGGAGTAGTTTGTGGTCCTGAGGATATTGTAAACATACACCAACTAGGTAAATATTCGAGGGAAGGAAAGCCGAGACCAACAAAAGTAACCTTTGAGAGAGGGGAAACATGTAGGGAAATATTGTTGAGAAAAAAAGTCTAAAAGACCTTCAAGAATTCAAAGAAGTGTTCATTAGACGATACAGAACACAGGAAGAGATGGGAAAGATCAAAAACTTGTTGCAAGAGGCAAGAAGGTTAATTGATGAAAGAAATGAAGAACAGAAGAAAAATTTTCATTTCAGAGTTCTTCCAGACAAAGGGGAGATAAAGAAGATAATGACAGAAGATCAGGGGATGGGGCCTCATTAAGATTGTTATACACAAATGCTGATGGATTAGCTGGTAAGTCAGTAGAATTAAAAGATAGGATTCACAACAGTAAGGCAGATATAGTAGCAATTACAGAGACTAAGTTGAGTGAGGACATAAACAGTGTCACAGTTTTTCCTAAGGGCTTCAGAATACTAAGGGCTGAAAGATCTGAGAGGACTGGTGGAGGGATAGCACTGCTCATAAGTGAAAGGATTCAAGTTGAAGAAATAAACTTGGCTATAGAAAGTGAGTTCAAGGAATTTCTTGTTGCTCGCATAAATACTGGGTCAGAGAGCATTATAATAACTGTTGTATACAACCCACCAAGGAACCAAAATAGGCTTGAAGTTTATGAGGAAAGTCATATAGGTACTATTGAAGTCATAAACTCAGTTGTTAACATGGCACGGGAAAAAAAATGTAGGATTTTGATTATGGGAGACTTTAATCATAAAGAGATAGATTGGATAAATCTTGACCCACACAGTGGTGAGGACTCATTCAGGGCAAGATTCCTAGATTGCGTACAAGGAAATTTCCTACACCAACATGTAATGGAACCAACAAGGGCCAGGGGTGGGGATGAGCCATCACTACTTGATCTAGTGTTCACAGATAATGTGTTGGATGTTGAAAAAATTGAGTATGAACCACCAATTGGAAAGAGTGACCACTGTGTGTTGTTGATGGAGTATATCATTGAAGATATTCTTCCTGAGAGTAGAGGCACTGAGGACATGAGGAGGAACTATCCGAAAGGAGATTACATCAAAATGAATGAGCTTTTTGCAGTTATTGAGTGGAGAACCTTATTTTACAACAAATCTGTACAAGAAATGTATGACATCTTTTGTGAGAAATATGGGAAGATAGTAGATTGCTGCATACCTGTCACCAAAGTAGGTGTAATTCATGCCAGAGAGAAATGGTTCGATAATAGGTGTAAAAGAGCTAAGGAGTGGAGAGACAAATGCTGGAAAAGGTATAGGAGGAGAAAAAACATAAATGCCTGGCAAACCTACAAAAGAGCAAGAAATGACTACCTAAGTAAAAGGAGAGAAGCAGAGAGAGACTATGAGAGGGACATCACCAGGAAGGCTAAAGAAAATCCCAAGCTTTTCCACAGCTTTATTAGAGGAAATCTGAAGGTAAAAGAACAGGTTTTAAGGCTAAAGAGAGCGGATGGAAGCATCACTGAGACGGATGAAGAGATCTGCAAAGAATTGAACAAGGAGTTTCAGTCAGTATTTACAGTAGAAAATACACCACCCCCTCAGATTGCAGTGATAGAAGCTCAAGGGCCGGTATTAGAGAACATCAACCTTACAGCCACAGAGGTATGCAAAGCGCTGATGGATTTAGATGTTCATAAAGCTACAGGTCCTGATAACATATCCCCTCATGTGCTTAAAAAATGCGCAAACACAATATCAGTGGCACTAAGTATCATATTTAAGGAGTCACTGGAGTCGGGGGAGATTCCAAGATGCTGGAAACAAGCAAATGTGATACCTATCTTCAAAAAGGGAAGGAGGGATTCGGCTCTGAACTATAGACTAGTTTCCTTGACCAGCATAGTTTGCAAAGTTATCGAGAAACTACTAAGGAAACATATCTCTCTTCACTTGGAATCCTTCAACTTTTTGTGAGTGAGGCAACATGGCTTCAGAGAAGGTAGATCAATAGTAACAAACTTATTAGAATTTTATGATGAGGTAAGCCAAATCTTACAGGAAAGAGAGGGCTGGGCAGATTGCATATTCCTAGACTTCCAGAAAGCGTTTGACACTGTTCCACATGGGAGACTTATTAGGAAGCTGCAATCAATGGCTAGAATAGGTGGAAATGTTTTGGAATGGATAAAAACTTACTTAGAAGGAAGGGAACAGAGGGTTAGAGTAAGACACTCAGTGTCTGAATGGAGAAGAGTTAGTAGTGGAGTTCCACAGGGTTCAGTTTTAGGGCCACTTTTGTTCCTTGTTTATGTAAATGACCTACCAGAGTCTGTAAATTCATTCATGAATATGTTTGCAGATGATGCAAAGATTGTGAAGAAAGTAAAAAACGAGAACAATGGTAGAGAACTTCAGGAGGATCTAAATAATCTGCATGAGTGGTCAGAAAAGTGGCTAATGAAATTCAATACTTCAAAATGTAAGGTAATGAGAATGGGTACAAGTGCAAGAAGGCCCAAGCTTGACTACTCGGTGGCTGGAGTACAACTTCAAGAGACAGAAAATGAGAGAGATCTAGGAGTAAACATACTGGCAGATTTGTCTCCAGAAATACATATAAATGGCATAGTAAGGGCAGCATATGCATTCTTATCAAATGTAAGGGTAGCCTTCAGGCACATGGACAAGGAAATGTTCAGAAATCTTTATGTAACCTATGTGAGGCCAAACCTCGAATATGCAGCCCCCTTTTGGAATCCGCACTTGAAAAAGCACATAGCTAAGCTTGAAAAAGTTCAAAGACATGCCACGAAACTGGTGCCAGAAATACGCAATCTCAGTTATGATGAGAGGCTGAGGGAATTAGACTTACCATCACTAGAAGCTAGAAGAGTGAGGGGGGATATGGTGACAGTCTTTAAATTCCTTCATGGTTATGATATAGTGGATAGGGATGGATATTTTGATATGGCTGGCTCTAGAACTAGAGGTCATAGTTTGAAGCTTCGTAAGAAAACTTCTTTGCAGGACGTAAGAAAATACTTTTTCAGTGTAAGAGTAGTTGATAATTGGAATTGGCTAAGCGAGGAGGTAGTTAATGCTATCTCAATCCATAGTTTTAAGGACAGGTATGATAAGTATCACTAAGTATAAAATGGAAGCGATCAGGAGACGGGAAGATACGAGCTTTGGGCTCTTTCCCGTAAACACAATTAGGTAATCACAATTAGGTAATCACACTATTAAGGAAAAATTTTTTTTTTTACTTGGAATCCTTCAACTCTTTGTCAGTAAGACACATGAGGTCAGGGAAGGTAGATCAACAGTAACAAACTTATTAGAATTTTATGATGAGGTAAGCCAAATCTTACAGGAAAGAGAGGTCTGGGCAGATTGCATATTCCTAGACTTCCAGAAAGCATTTAACACTGTCCCACAAGGGAGTCTTACCAAGAAGCTGAAAGCAACGGCAAGAATAGGTGGAAATGTCTTGGAATGGATGAAAACATACCTAGAAGGAAGGGAATACAGGGTTAGAGTAAGATACTCAGTGTCTGAATGGAGAAGAGTTAGTAGTGGAGCTCCACAGGGTTCAGTTTTAGGGCCACCCTTGTTCCTTGTATATGTAAATGACCTACCAGAGTCTGTAAATTCATTTCTTGAATATGTTTTCAGATGATGCAAAGATTGTGAAAAAAGTAAGAAACGAGAACAATGGTAGAAAACTTCAGGAAGACCTAAATTGTCTGTATAAGTGGTCAGAAATGTGGATAGTGAAATTCAATACCTCAAAATGTAAGGTAATGAGAATGCGTACAAGTGCAAGAAGGCCCAAGCTTGGCTACTCAGTAGCAGGAATAGTACTTCAAGAAACAGAGAATGAGAGAGATCTGGTAGTAAACTGTAGAGGGGATATTTAGAGACAGCTTTGGACCCTTTACAAATTTATTAATATAAACCAGAACATAATTCAAAAACCCTGCAACCGAAAGAATAAAACTATTGACATTTTGGCAGCAGATAATTAATATTTGTATAAGTTATAAAAATGAAAATTTAACTTTACAATACAATACAAAAAGGGAAAAGGTACATATAATACTTAATACTTATTACTATTCAGGCACAATATCTTACTCATGAAATATTTATTTACTCACCCTATTTGGGGTTTATCTAATTTTCAAGATAATAGTACAGTATTATTAATATTCCTTGGTTCTTAACATTATTCTATCTTCTTTATATATTGACCATGCTGCACGAAATCTTATTGTAGAATAAAATGGCGGGCTTATCCATCATGACATGAACAATAAAACAGCTGAGACAAAAGAGAACTATACTTTTCGTTTTAAAGAAAACGTATATCGTACATGGGAAATTTAAATGAAATTTATATATTCTTTACAATAGTTCCCTCCCAAAAAGCGGAGCTAATAATAGAAATAATCATTACTATTCTTAAATCTTATTTTTTACCTGAGGATGACGTTGCAACTTTAGGAGGAACTATGTTTTGAGAATTAGGATTGACATAGCCTTGGTTATCACTATTATTGTTAATATTATCAAAATCACTCTGTGTTTGACTATGTTCTAGTGGTTCAACAATGCTTGGTTCAGGCACTGCATTAAGTTCGTTTTCTGGTTTCAAGCGATCAATAGAAACATAACTATGTACCTCATCAGACAATTGTATAAGGAAATGTATAAGCATGCGCTTGATAACCTCATATTGTCCTGAGTATGGGGCTTCCAAAGATTTCCTGACTCTATTAACTCGTAACCAACTTTATCACAGGTGTCTAAATCTTTAGGAATAAACGTCTCTGGAAAACTATGGCACTTACCACTAGCTAGGTCACTTACATCTAATTTGGACATTTCTTTGGCTAAATACTTAACAGGGCAGACACGCCTGGTGGTAGTAATGGTTCTGCTCTTAACTTTGCACCTCCCAATAGATCTGCTTCTTTCACTCTTCACTATTCAAACAATCGTGGGCTGAACTCTAATCTTTCATCTGTGGAACAGCATTTGGGCACTTTCCTCCCTAACCTCCTCCTCCTATCTGAAACCCAGTTGTCTATACATGCTTCCACTGACCCTTTCCAAATCTCCCACTATAATCTGTATACTCGTTTTCGTTCCAAAGGTGGGGTCTGTGCTTACTGCAACATTAACACTCCTACATGGACCTTGAATCTCCTGACTTTGATGTTCTCTGGATAAAAGTCTATCTCTCCACTACCACTATCATCCTTTGCTTCTGCTACTGTTCTCCAAACTCCACCGAGTTTGTGTCTTTCTTTGAATATCTCTCCTCGTGCCATGAGCCCTTGCTATCTTCTCACCCACATGCCGAAGTTCTCTACATTGGAAACTTCAATGTACACCACAGTGAGTGGCTTCATTCTTCTCACACTGATGTGGGAGGAAGCGAGGCTCTTGCTTTCTCTATTACTCACGATCTGGAGCAAATTATCAAACATCCTACTCGCGTTCCTGATCGTCACAAACATGCTGCAAACACTCTTGACCTATTTTTTACTTCTAACCCTTCAAACTACTCTTATTCTGTGCTTTCCCCTCTTGGTAAATCTGACCACTCCATGATCTCTGTCTCTTCCATTTTCGCTCCCCCACCACCAATCCCTCCTACTCAACGCCGCCTTTGGCACTTCGAGCGAACCCAATATGAAAATTTGCCTAACTTTCTCTTTGACTTCCCATGGGATGACTACTGCTTTCGGTCCCGCAACCCTGATCTGGTAGCTGTAAAAGTTGCCGAAATCATGACCGCGGGAATGGAGGCGTACATCCCCTTTTCTACAAAAACTTTCTCTCCCCCTAAACCTTGGTTTGACTGTGCCTGCTCCATGGCTATCCAGGCTAGGAATCAGGCTCACCGATCTTACCAAGCCTCTCCTTCCGATTTAACTCGCTCTGCTTTTATTATAGCTAGGAATCGCTGTACAGCTCAGATTCGAAGGTCTAAGGCTTTCTTTATAAGAAGGAAAGTTGATGACCTTAGCTCCTCTCCCACTGACAAATACTTCTGCTCCTTAACCTAAAACCTCCAAAAACTTCTGTAACTCAAGCTTTCCCCCTCTCATTCGTTCTGATGGTTCTATAGCTTGCTCTCCCACTGACAAAGCCACTCTCTTTGGCTCTCATTTTTCTGCCAACTCTTCTATCAACGATTCCAGCGCACCTGTTCCTCAGTCTTTTCCCCTCTCTAACCCTATGCCCTCCCTTATCCTTTCTTCACGCAAAGTTCATAAGGTTCTTCGCTCACTAAAGACAAACAAGGCATCTGGTCCCGATGGTATCCCTGCAAGGTTCCTTAAGGAGTTTGCAGATGAACTGGCTCCCGTGCTTTGTCGTCTTTTTCGCCTCATTCTGTCAACCAGTATCTATCCTTCATCTTGGAAGCATGCTCTAGTTCAACCTGTTCCTAAGAAGGGTGACCGCTCTATTCCTTCTAACTACCGACCTATTGCTCTAACCTCCTCTATTGCTAAAGTTTTCGAAACTTTGCTCAATGCTCACTTCTTGAAACGCCTTGAATCTAACTCACTTATCTCCGATCACCAGTACGGCTTCCGCAAGGCAAGATCCACTGGTGATCTCCTGTCCTATCTTACTCATGTATGGTCATCTTCTCTGAGGAACTATGGGGAATCCTTTGTCGTCCCCCTTGATATCTCTAAGGCTTTTGACAGAGTCTGGCACAAGGCTCTGTAGGCCAAACTCCCTGCCTATGGCTTTACCCCTTCTTTCTGTTCTCGGATTTCCAGTTTTCTTACTAACCATTCTATAGCTGTAGTTGTTGATGGCGCGACATCTAGCCCTTTCTCTGTTTCCAGTGGTGTTCCACAGAGCTCTGTTCTTTCACCTACTCTCTTCCTTCTCTTCATCAATGATCTTCTACAATCCCCATCTTCCTCTCTTCTTCATGCCTTTGCCGATGACTCTACCCTTCACTTTTCCTCTACCTTTTCTTCACAACCTTCATATGTTACTCGTAATCAATCTCATATCACTCTCTCTCCTACTCTTAACTCCGATTTGCAGAGAGTATCTGAATGGGGCACTCAAAATTTAGTTAAATTCAATGCCTCCAAGACACAGTTTCTGGCTATCTCTTTATCTTCTTCTCCTCCTGATAACCCTATTGTCTTCGAAACTAATGAAATTTACCCTCTTAACTCTATCAATATATTAAGAATCCATATAGCCTCTAACTTGTCTTGGAGGAATCACATAATCCAAATTTCTAAATCTTCATCCAAAAAATTGGGGGTTTTGTTTCGTTTTCGTTATTACTTTTCCTCATTGCAGTTACTTAAAATTTACAAAGGTCTTATCCGCCCCTGCTTAGAATACTGCTCACACATCTGGGGTGCTTCTTCCTTTACTTATCTTCTTGATAGGGTTGAATCTAAGGCAGTCAGACTCATTAATGATCTTTCTCTTACTTCTAACCTGGATTCTCTCTCTCTTCGCCATAAGGTATCTTCCCTTTCGCTTTTCTATCGCTACTACTTCCATCGTTGCTCTGACGAGTTGGCGAGTTGCATCCCTCCTCCACTGCCGAGGCCGCGTAACACTCGCCAAGCGGCCTCATCTCACAGGTACTGTGTAGAGATTTGTAGCTCGCGGATTGGTCGGTGCAGCGACTGCTTCTTCCCATCTACCTCCAGACTCTGGAACTCTCTTCCTGCTTCTGTCTTTCCTAATTCTTATGACCTTTCATCCTTCAAAAAGCAGATCTATCGTCATCTCAGAGCCTAGTCCTCCATATCTCTGGGTCCTCTTTACTTTGACTGTTTTTTTCTGTCTGTCGTTTTCCTGTGTGTGACATTACCTCATCTCTGCCTTGCCCTCAACCTTTTTCTTTTCCTTCGTCTTGGTATTTTCTCGTGCCCGGGCCTTTGTTGATGAGGGCAGTTTCTGCCTGTCCCGGTGTCACACTCTTAAAAAAAAAAGAAAAAAAGATTAATTTGTTAAGGCACTAGTACAAGTACTGCTTGTGTCTACCATCAGTTTTGGTAATAAAAGTGAGGTACCAGTAACAGCACTGAATGGGGAAAATCTATTTTAATTAAGAGTATTACGTATACCAAGAAGTATAATAGATAGGGATTGTAACCAATTTTCTTTTCTAGCCATGAGAGCAGATTTAATAAATCTGTGAGTACGCTCTATCATTCCATTAGACTGGGGATGATAAGCGGTTGTTCTTAACCTATGAAATCCTACAGTTGATGAGAGTTCTTGAAACATTTCACTCTCAAACTGAGAACCGCGATCAGTAATAACATGGAGAGGAACTCCAAATTGTGATATTCATGCATTAATGAAAGCTTGCACTACAGTCTGTGCAGTGATATCTGCCAGTGGTTGTACTTCTATCCAATGAGTGGCTCGGTCAATGCACGTCAATAAATACTTGTATGGACTAATATATGGGTCTGAAAGATTTTGAACTGTAGGAAGGAGACCTACGATATGTAGATGTACTGTTTGAAAACGTGATGAGTGTAAGTCAAAGTTACGTATAGCACTCTTAGTATGAAGGTGAATCTTGGACTGTTGACAAGACAAGCACTCTCTACACCATTTTCTGATGCATCGGTCCATGTCAGGCCAAAAATACCTAAATTTTACCAATTTCAGGGTTGACTTTATACCAGGGTGAGATAAGCTATGTAGGCTGCTACAAATTGATATACGTAGGAATTCTGGTATAAAAGGTCTAGGGAATAGTGTAGATGTGTCACACATTACTTTCTTTACTTCATTTAGTAATTGGAAAGGTCTTAGCCTATCAGAGTATGCCTGGGTCTCTTCATCTAGAAACTGAACTTCTGCAATTTCAGGTAAATCACAAACATCTAATATAATTGCATTAGCAGGTCGCGAAAGGTAGTCAGCCAAAATGTTATGTGAACCTCTTATATAACTAACATCGGCGAGATATTCTGTTCAGATAGATAAATACCTTTGTTGTCTATCAGACTTAGCTGGATTAATACTTTTGAAAGCACTGCAAAGAGGCTTATGGTCTGTTAACAATACTACATAATGACCTTCAATTTGAGGACGGAAATGTAATACTGCTAGATAAGCGGCAAGAAGTTTCCTATCAAACGTAGAATATTTTCTTTGTGATTGTGAAAGTTTCTTTGAGAAAAATTCCACAGGTATAGGTTGCTCATTAACCATTTGATGGATTGCAGCTCCTACAGCATATTGACTACTATCAGTTACTAACTGAAAATGGGCATAGCCTGTTTGCATGTGTTCGAGAGCTTTGAGGTTAGACAGAACTTCCTTAATTTCATCAAAAGATTGCTTTTCCATTTCAGTTAATTCTAATGATTTGTGATTTTGCTTCAATCTTATACATCCTGTTAAAGGTAAGACAATTGAGGCAAATTTAGACACTAATTTTCTATAAAAACCTATCATGCCCAAAAATCGACGCAAACTCTTTGAATCAGTTGGGTAAGGAAATTCTGACAATTCATAAATCTTATTTGTTGTTGGGCGAAGACTATCAGCACTGACACTGAATCCTAAAAAGTCTAAGTTCTTTAAAGCAAAATATACATTTATTCAAAGAAACTTTAAGATTGTACTTATTAAGGATATCAAATACTATTTCAAGATCATTAAATGAGCTTTTTTATTATCTGAAAATACCAATATAGCATCCAAGTATATAAATACACACGTTACATTCGAGAATATCTTGTCCATTACTCTTTGAAAAGTTGCAGCTGCATTACGGAGGCCAAAGGGCATATAATGAAACTCAAATAACCCAAAAGGGGTAGTTATAGCTGTTTTTGGGACATCGTCCGGGTGTACTCTAATCTGATAATAGGCTGAAGTTAAGTCACTCTTTGAGAAACAAATTTTATTTGCAAGTTTAGATGAAAAAGAATTAATATTGGGAATAGGGTATCGGTCTATTTTCGTAATGGAGTTTAGTGCTCTATAGTCACCACAAGGATGGTATTCACCATTACTCTTAGGGACTAGGTGTAAAGGAGACCTCCACTCACTTGCAGATGGGACAATGATGCCCGAGCTTTGGAGTGCACGGAATCCTTTTAGAGCAGCCTTAAATATTTCTTCACTTAGCTGACGTGCCTTTACAAATACAGGAGAGTTACTACCTGTTTATATTCTATAATACACACAACAGACTGTATCTTTATTATCATGAGGAGAGGTAATATATGGATACTAATCCAGCAATATTTCAATACTTGGAGGAATCTGGAATTCCTTAATAACTACATTAACCGATGATCGAGACAAAGGGACATTTACTTTTCTTTCTGTAGTACTGTCAATAGTTAATCTCATTTTACAAGCAATGGAAAGACCAAAATTTTCTAGAAAATCAAAACCAAGCAAAGGATGTATTGTATCAGCAATAATATAAGTTCACATGAATGATCGTCTTAAGCTAGGAATTTGAATTTCTAGTCTTGCTTGAACATGACATTTTATACCTTCCCCTGTGCAAGAAGATATTGAAATAGGTGAGGGTTCTATTACAATGCCATTTACACATTTAAAGGGAATTATTGACACGCTAACATCAGTATCAATTATAAAGTTAAACATTGTAGCTCCAAGTTGAGCAACAACTTTTAAAAGTGGCAGGTCTGCTGGAGCAAAATTGGCAACCCGCCCCTCTAGTTTTCCGAAGAAGGGGTTGGTGGTCTGGCATTCGGTAGCATTTCACAATTTACTTTTTCCTGCCATTTACACCATGGTTTACAAGTTTTAGCACAATCTGCGAAATAAATATGTGACCTACACACTTTTGGGCGCTGGTCCTTACTAAATGGGCGTACACCAGTAGGAATGGATATGTAATGTGTTTTACCCTTATTTGGAACACTTCGTTGTACAGGATATGGTTGCTGAACAGCCATTACAGAAGATTTACTAAAATATGGGCAACAACTCATCAGCCAATTTGCTTAACTGTGATAAATTTAATTCTTTTTGAGAGGTTATCACAGATGAAATATTTTGGGGCAAAGCTTGCAGGAATTTATGACGTATTATATCATCAGTAATCCCTATTTTAGATGCTGTGGTAATCATCTCTTGCAAATATACAGAGGGCCTACCTAATATATTAGCTGTCTTCATTAACCTATCTAATAATTCTGGTTTTGTTTTCTCAAACATACTGATAGCCGCTTCCTTAAGGGTCTTGTAGTCAGTCTGCACTGGGTCAATCACATTGTTGGGTAATCTTGAGACCACCTCGGCTGGCAATGCTGCAATGACGCTGTAGAATTTGATAACATCCACGGTGATTTTTTAAGTGAAATTGTGCTACATTGATGGAAAACCATCCAGGAACTGAAGTCTCCATGAAGGCAGGAGGCTTTATTGCTATGGAGTGGGCCATTCCTGAATTTTGGTCTCCTGAATCCGGAATGGCTGTAAGTCTCCTTTTTATCAAAAATTCTTGAGAAGTTGGCTCTGGTATTCTTGGAGGGTCACTCCGGGGGTAACCACTTTTTGTAGAGGGGATATGTAAAGACAGCTTCGGACCCTTTACAAATTTATTAATATAAACCAGAACATAATTCAAAAACCCTGCAACCAAAAGAATAAAACTAACATTTTGGCAGCAGAAAATTAATATTTGTATAATTTATAAAAATGAAAATTTAACTTTACAATACAATACAAAAAGGGAAACGGTCCTTTATTTACATATAATACTTAATATTTATTATTATTCAGGTACAATATCTTACTCATAAAATATTTATTTACTCACCCTATTTGGGGTTTATCTAATTTTCAAGATAATATTACAGTATTATTAATATTCTTTGGTTCTTAACATTATTCTATCTTCTTTATATATTGACCATGCTGCACGAAATTTTATTGAAGAATAAAATGGTGGGATTATTCATCATAACATAAACAATAAAACAGCTGAGACAAAAGAAAACTATACATTTCGTTACAAAGAAAACGTATATCGTACATAGGAAATTTTAATGAAATATATATATTCTCGACAAACATACTGGCTGATTTGTCTCCAGAAATGCATATAAATGGCATAGTAAGGGCAGCAAATGCTTTCTTGGCAATTGTAAGGGTAGCTTTCAGGTACATTGACAGGGAAATGTTCAGAAATATTTATGTAACCTATGAGAGGCCAAAGCTTGAATATGCATCCCCCTTTGGGAATTTGCACTCGAAAAAGCACGTAGTTAAGCTGGAAAAAAATCAAAGACATGCCACGAAACTGGTGCCAGAATTATGCAATCTCAGTTATGATGAGAGGCTGAGGGAATTAGACTTACCATCACTCGAAGCTAGAGGATTGAGGGGGATATTGGGACGGTTTTTAAATTCCTTCATGATTATGACAGAGTGGATAAGGATCGATATTTTGATATGGCTGGCACTAGAACAAGTGGACATAGTTTGAAGCTCCGTAAGATTATTTCTATGCAGGATGTAAGGAAGTACTTTTTTTTAGTGTAAGAGTAGTTGATAATTGGAATTGGCTAAGCGAGGAGGTAGTTAATGCTAACTTAATCCATAGTTGTAAGAACAAGTATGATAAGTATCACTAATTGTTTTCTTAACATATGTAGAATTTTGCTTATGGCAATATTACACGTAGTAGGTTGGCTTATAGCACTAGCCGCCCATTGCGATACTACAGCTGAAGGTTTTTTGAACTTAAATAGGACTGTCCAGGACAGTTCGATCTTAAGCCTTCCTTCAGTTACGGTTCTTTTTCTATGCCTATATCTCCCCTGAATATTTTTGGATATTAATTACACATCTCTTATTATCCCTTCACATCTGATAAGTCATTACACTCTTCATCTCTGTTTCTCTTTACTTTATGTATTTTTCGTGCCCAGGACCGAATAGGGCTGTTTTATTATATTATTTTAGGCCCGTCCTGGTGTCACAATCATAAAAAAAAAAGTGCAAAATGGAACCGACCCGGAGACGGGAAGTTACGAGCTTTTGGCTCTTTCCCGTAAGCACAATTAGGCAACTACAATTTGATAATTACACACACACACACACACACACACACACACACACACACACACACACACACATATATATATATATATATATATATATATATATATATATATATATATATATATATATATATATATATATATATATATATATATATATATATATATATATATATATATATATATATATATATATATATATATATATATATATATATTACAGTTTTGATCATGGGACTTTTCTCTCTCAAGCAAAATTTCCTTTTATTCCTAACTTTCCGTTTCTTTCTCTCAGTTTAATTCAGTTTCCCTTTTTACAATCTTATTCGTTTTTTTTTCTTTTTTTACAATGTCAATATCATCTTTAATCATATTATTAGTGTTGATTTTGTGATCTGTGCATTTCATAGTCAAATACTACTAAAAATTATAAATGTGTGACTTATGTAGTATATTGCATATATTTTCACTGGGAAACTACAACTAAGTGTAATATTATTTGCATTTTTCCGTTTATTTTTAAGAAAATATTTTGCCCGATTTATAAAGGTAATCAATAGGGTGTTATGAGCTCAACCTAATAATTACAGATATGTTAAAGGTGAGAAAGTCCTGCTACACGCGGCGTCATGTTAACTCTGCAGCCATTGGCTGATTGATCGAGTAGCGAAAAATTATCCACCAGTCACCGATCTCAACACAACTGCATGCGCGAGTCGTGTGTTTAGCGCGAGACTGACTGGATCATCGCCAGGATTCTCATCCTTCAGGTCTCACGATTGTAGGCTTCGTCGATACATTCGTTCCCAAAAGCTCTTTGTACCAGTGGTGTCCTGAGGATGACGTTACCAACAGTGTGAAGAAGAGATCATGTACAGTTTCCAAGTGTGGTTCTAGAATAAGGGAAAGGATGTTCGTCAGTGCAACTACCAATGTATATAGTGGCAGCCGCAGAGCCAAACGAGCATCCAGGTAAAAGGAGGGTCGGTCATGAGGAGGATGAGTTTCAGATGCCAGATGTATACACTAGCTAAGTAGAACAACGGCGACAATACCGCGTATATGATTTATATTAGTTTAATTGCATAGTGCAGTTCTGTGTTGTGAATACACACATGCCAGTAACGACTCTAATCGCAATGAGCTTGATACAATATATTCATTTGCAAGTACGTAATGCGCTCGGAACATTTCGGCAGTCACTCGTCAAAACTGTGCAGGCGCATTGCTGTTTAAAACAACGCTGAACATTTTGTATCACGCTAATAATGAATCATTATATTTAAGTTTTACAACCGAGTTTTATGCTAGTTTATTTTTTGTTAATGTTGATTCTCCATTACGGAATGCATTCGTATGTGCAGAATGCTAAGGGCATTACGACTTATCGTAAGAAATATTAATTGCAATGAAGAAATGCATCCCGTGATATCAACTTTAAATCAGTCAGTCAGCTTCCGTAAAATATATTATTTACCACATACAGGTGGTCAGGCATATTCATATCGTATCTCTGTTCCCAAATGAGAGAGAGAGAGAGAGAGAGAGAGAGAGAGAGAGAGAGAGAGAGAGAGAGAGAGAGATTTGCGTCAGTTTCAGTGAGATTTAAAGAAAAAGGCATAAAATGAGTGTTTACTGTACTCTGTCACTCAAAAGCAACTTAGTGCATACTCCTAGTCAAATACTACTACTACTACTAATACTACTACTACTACTACTACTACTACTACTACTACTAATAATAATAATAATAATAATAATAATAATGTTAGTAATATATATATATATATATATATATATATATATATATATATATATATATATATATATATATATATGAGGATGTGTATCTGGTAGTTGTTTATCAATAATAAGGGATTATTTTCTTGCTTCTCCATCTTAGTAAGCAATTTTTTATAAATTAAAAATACAGAAAGACAAAAAGACTTGAGTTATAAACACTAGATATGGAAAAAAATTAGTCTCATATATATATATATATATATATATATATATATATATATATATATATATATATATATATATATATATATAAAGTAAATTTTATGTACCGCTGAGCTGTACGGAAGAGAGAGAGAGAGAGAGAGAGAGAGAGAGAGAGAGAGAGAGAGAGAGAGAGAGAGAGAGAGAGAGAGAGAGAGAGATTAAATCCAACCTTATGTTGGCACGGGCCCTTGTCCAAAGGACGGCCCGTATAGAGTAATAATAATAATAATAATAATAATAAGACTTTATTTCCAACATACATAGAGAGAGAGAGAGAGAGAGAGAGAGAGAGAGATATGAAACTCATAAGCAATATAACCATAAGACATTGTGCTATTTCTCAAACAGATTCGAATATCATCATAAACTTTACCTTGATATGAAATAAATTTCTTGAACGCTTTCTCTTGCTTTCCCTTTGAATACTTATATTTCGCATGATAGCATCGACTGTAACAAGAAAAATGACTTCGTATGGAATCCACAGAATTCTAAATCCTAGACGCTTTCTTTCATTTCTCTTTGTACCTCGTGTTTTATGGATCTCGTAATATTCCTACGGTATTTCTGCTCTGTTGTGGTCAGACAGTGTTGCTTCTTATGGCCCCAGGTAGTGCCTTTAAGGTTGGCAGCCTGCTTGGACGTATCATTTAGCCTAGCGCTTGCAACCAACCGCTCATTCCAGCCTTCTTGTAACAAAGTTGCTTTTGCAGCATAATTGTGACAATTTAGTTTTTGTTCTAAAACATTTTTTCAGCTATAAAGTGTTCATTTTATTTTTCTTCGGATAATACTTCGTATGATGAAATGAGGTACGACTTATTTTATTGTTGTAAATAAGAATATATATTTTGCTGAGAAGCTGTGCAACTATGTGATTCAGCGTGTTTCGCCTGGTGTAACTGCGATACCCTAGATGATTATTATCTCTCTCTCTCTCTCTCTCTCTCTCTCTCTCTCTCTCTCTCTCTCTCTCTCTCTGGCGTCAGTAACGTGCGTTCATTTCCATGAATTGATAAACGTATGACTCCCAATTTAGAGACAATATTGCTTATGAATTTATTTCTGCCTTTTACAGTTCGGTTTAAATCTCTTTCTCTTGTCTTTTTGCATTTGTAAAAATAACTCTAGCTGAAAAAGAAAATTCCATCGTGGAATATAAAGAGAAGAAAAAACTGTAGTTGGAACGCCTTCCCCGTGTACCAAGAGCTGAACGATTCTTGCGACGTTATTTTTTGTCTTGGGGATTTCTGGACCGAGAAATTGTCGAGGCCGATGCGGATGGTAAAACCGTATAGTACCGTGGAGGAGGTGGAGATAGAGGGCGTAGATGGAGGAACCTTCCTTTTAAACCATGGCTATTGTGTTCCATCCGGTATTTACAGTAACTTGTAAACCAGTGTGTTCGGATATCAATTTGTTCAATTTTTTCTTTCAATATATATAGAATTCTAAGAGGAGTGACTCATAGATCGATTTTGAAATAATGATGACCGTACTCTCAGTGATTCATTTTGTAAACGAAGCAAAGCTCTGCACGATCCTTCTTGCCTTAAGGAACGTATTTGGCAACGACAGTCGAGTCTGTTTTGAAGACTCACGGGTCAAAATAATACTTCCTTTCCTTTGTCTTTATCTCTTTATTTTCCTCCATTCTTTGGGATTGATTAATAGTTTCTAATAAGAAAAAGTATCAGACAACTCTCAGGGCGGAACAAAAGTCTCTATCTGTATGCATTGGTCGATACCTCCTTTGGAATGGTGATGGCTGAGTCAAAGCATACTCCCATCCAACTGTTTTGATCGGAGCTCTCCTACCAGATTCCCCTCGTATACCATAACTTTTTAGGGGAGATAGATGAAAGAGGAGAGTCCCACTTCCCTCGTTTTGCTTTATTTAGTCAACTTTTACTATTGGTAAAGGCATACAGAGACTATGTTTGACCTCTCTCCAAGGAAAAAGACAAAAGCATGCAGAGTAGCAGGGGAGGAGAAAATGAACCACAGTATTTGCAGTACAGTACAGGCATGAACTTTTCAATGGCAGACGATATTTTAACTAATCATTCTCAAACGTAATGAATTTGTGTCTACATATTTGC
>JAXCGZ010020763.1:62500-100000 GCA_037179515.1 Halocaridina rubra
TATATATATATATATATATATATATATATATATATATATATATATATATATATATATATATTAGTCACCGTGGCTCAAGCGGTAGCGTCCGCGACTCTGAGGCGTTAGGTCGAGGGTTCGCGCCCCGTCACGGTCTGAGGTTAGCAAGGGCATGCACTCAGGGTGACGACTACATCTGCCAGAACAAGTCCTTCGCAACCGTCCTAGCCCTTGGTAGAAAAGGGAGTGTGTGATGTAAAACCGGATATATATATATATATATATATATAATATATATATATATATATATATATATATATATATATATATATATATAAAGTGTGATTCCAGGACTGGAAAGAAATACTATTCTCATCGGGCCGGGCTCCAAGAAAACATAAGAAGAAGAAAAGTATCAGTTTAAGAACAAAGGAGGAATAAGAGAATGGTAAACACTAGAAAAAAGACAGGTTGAAAGAATAGTCAATGTAATGAAAACCTAGATATATGTATACATTAGGCCCTGAGATGCCAATAGATCAGTGCTCTGAAAAAATAAAGGTCACAAGAATTAGGGAAGGAGAAAGAGAGTTCTAGAGTCTGGAAGTGGAAGGAAAAAAGCAGTCGCCGCGCTGACCAATCTGCGAACTACAAGTATCCATACAGTAACTGTGCGATGAAGTTGCTTGGTGTGCATTTTGCTGCATAGCCAGTTTGGGGAGGATGTAGCTCGCCTACTCATCAGAGCAGCAATGGAAGTAGTACCGATATATGTATGTAGTTGTATGTATGTATGTATGTATGTATATGTAGTTTGCCGTTTAATGTGAAGCTATTTACGCTAGTAACAATAAGATCCTTGGACTCACTTCCTACATAAATATTGACTTCTCCAACCTGGAACCTTTCGCTTACAAGCAGTGGTATACCTTCACCAGTCTTCTCATATCTCTCATCCCAAATCATTTTAGGACCTTCAGGAAAAACTGTAACACTGTATATTTCTTCATGTGATTTTGTCTCTGTAACTGCTGTTATATCTGCCTTATTGTCGTGTATCCTATCCTTTGCTTCTAATTCCATACCAGGTAGCCCATCAGCATTTGTGTTTAGTATTCTAATAAGATTATATCCTTTGGTTTTATAATCTTTTCTTTACTACCCCTTTGTCTGGATGAACCATGAAGCAATACTTTCTCCACTTTTCCCCATTTCTTCCAAAACTTAAGCTTAAAGCTTCATAGAATCATTTGTTATCTTTTTTCATCTCTTCTTGTGTTTTATGAGGTCAAATAAACAGTCCTGTAACATTGATAGTCTTTTAGATTTTTTACCATACTCTAAATTTCTTTGCATGCGTTCTCACTATCAAAGATTACCAATTTTATTTTTGCCTTACCCCCCCCCCCTCAATGTACTTAACCCTACCAAGTTGGTGAAACTTTACAATATTATCTGTATGTGTCACACACACACACACACACACACACACACACACACACACACACCACACACACACACACACACACACACACTGTAGCGCTGATGGATTTAGATGTTCATAAAGCTACAGGTCCTGATGACATATCTCCTCATGTGCTTAAAAAATGCGCAAACTCAATATCAGTGGCACTAAGTATCATATTTAAAAAGTCACTGGAGTCAGGGGAGATTCCAAGATGCTGGAAACAAGCAAATGTGATACCTATCTTCAAAAAGGGAAGGAGGGATACGGCTCTGAACTATAGACCAGTTTCCTTGACCAGCATAGTTTGCAAAGTTATGGAGAAATTACTAAGGAAACATATCTCTCTTCACTTGGAATCCTTCAACTTTTTGTCAGTGAGGCAACATGGCTTCAGAGAAGGTAGATCAACAGTAACAAACTTATTAGAATTTCATGATGAGGTAAGCCAAATCTTACAGGAAAGAGAGGGCTGGGCAGATTGCATATACCTAGACTTCCAGAAAGCGTTTGACACTGTTCCACACGAGAGACTTATTAGGAAGCTGCAATCAATGGCTAGAATAGGTGGAAATGTTTTGGAATGGATAAAAACTTACTTAGAAGGAAGGGAACAGAGGGTTAGAGTAAGACACTCAGTGTCTGAATGGAGAAGAGTTAGTAGTGGAGTTCCACAGGGTTCAGTTTTAGGGCCACTTTTGTTCCTTGTATATGTAAATGACCTACCAGAGTCTGTAAATTCATTCATGAATATGTTTGCAGATGATGCAAAGATTGTGAAGAAAGTAAAAAAACGAGAACAATGGTAGAGAACTTCAGGAGGATCTAAGTAATCTGCATGAGTGGTCAGAAAAGTGGCTAATGAAATTCAATACTTCAAAATGTAAGGTAATGAGAATGGGTACAAGTGCAAGAAGGCCCAAGCTTGACTACTCGGTGGCTGGAGTACAACTTCAAGAGACAGAAATTGAGAGAGATCTAGGAGTAAACATACTGGCAGATTTGTCTCCAGAAATACATATAAATGGCATAGTAAGGGCAGCATATGCATTCTTATCAAATGTAAGGGTAGCCTTCAGGCACATGGACAAGGAAATGTTCAGAAATATTTATGTAACCTATGTGAGGCCAAAACTCGAATATGCAGCCCCCTTTTGGAATCCGCACCTGAAAAAGCACATAGCTAAGCTTGAAAAAGTTCAAAGACATGCCACGAAACTGGTGCCAGAAATACGCAATCTCAGTTATGATGAGAGGCTGAGGGAATTAGACTTACCATCACTCGAAGCTAGAAGAGTGAGGGGGGATATGGTGACAGTCTTTAAATTCCTTCATGGTTATGATAGAGTGGATAGGGATGGATATTTTGATATGGCTGGCTCTAGAACTAGAGGTCATAGTTTGAAGCTTCATAAGAAAACTTCTTTGCAGGATGTAAGAAAATACTTTTTCAGTGTAAGAGTAGTTGAAAATTGGAATTCGCTAAGCGAAGGGGTAGTTAATGCTATCTCAATCCATAGTTTTAAGGACAGGTATGATAAGTATGACTAAGTATAAAATGGAACCGATCAGGAGACGGGAAGATACGAGCTTTGGGCTCTTTCCCGTAAACACAATTAGGTAATCACAATTAGGTAATCTCACACACACACACACACACACACACACACACACACACACACACACACACACACATATATATATATATATATATATATATATATATATATATATATATATATATATATATATATACATATATATATATATATATATATATATATATATATATATATATATATATATATATATATATATATATATATATATATATATATATATGTGTGTGTGTGTGTGTGTGTGTGTGTGTGTGTGTGTGTGTGTGTGTGTGTGTGTGTGTGTGTGAGTGTGTGTGTGTGTGTGTGTACATATATTGTGTCTTCTTCTTCTTTCTCTGCAACTTATCCCACTCCTATGTGGAGTCGCAGTTTCTGATGGCTCTCCTCCACTCATCATGCCAATACACGACATCTTTTGACTGCTGCATCTCCGTCCTATCCTCTTTAATGCTGTCCATCCATCTCCTCTTCGGCCTTCCCCGCCTTTCCTGTATTTGCATTCCCATAACTTTTTTCCACATATGCCTCATCTCTTCTCATCACATGGCCATACCCTTGCAACCTTTTTTCTTTCAGCTTTCGTGGTCCCTCTTACACCTTCATTCCTGATTTTATCCCTTTTGGTTTCTCCACACAACAATCTAAGCATTTTAATATCTGCCACCTTCAACTTCCTCTCCTGAACTGTTTTCACTGGCCATGATTTTGCTACATACATCATTGCGTGTGTAATTACTTAATTGTACTTACGGAAAAGAGCCATATGCTCGTAACTTCCCATCTCCTGGTCGGTCCATTTTTGTACCCAGTGATACATATATTTGTCCTTAAAACTTTGAACTAAATTAGTAGTAGCTAATTTCTCGCTTAGCGATTTCCAATCATCAAGTATTCTTACACTAAAAAAAGTACTTCCTAACATCCTGCAAAGAAGTTTTCTTACGAAACTTGAAACTAGAGCCAGCCATATCAAAATATCGATCCCTATCCACTCTGTCAAATCCATGAAAGAGTTTAAAAAGCATCACCATATCCCCCCTCATTCATCTAGCTTCGAGTGATGGTAAGTCTAATTCCCTCAGACTACCCTCATAATTAAGACTGCACATTTTTGGCATCAGTGTCGTTGCATGTCTTTGAAAAATTTCCAGCTAATGTATATGCTTTTTCAATCGGGGATTCAGAAAAGGTGCTGCAGTCAAGCTTTGGCCTCATATAAGTTTCATACATGATTCTGAACATTTCCTTGTCCATGTTTCTGAAAGCTACCCTTACTTTTGCTAAGAAAGCATACGTTGCACTCACTATGCAATTTATATGCATTTCCGGATACAAATCGGCCAATATGTTTACTCCTACATCTCTCATTCTCTGTCTCTTGAAATTCTGCACCTGCTATGGCATACCCAAGCTTGGGGCTTATTGCACTAGTACACATTCTCATCACCTTACATTTTGAAGTATTGTATTTCATTAGCCACTTTTCTGACCACTCATGCAGACTATTTAGGTCTTTCTGAGGTTCTCTACCACTGTTCTCGTCTTTTACTGTGTCTACAATCTATGCATCATCTGCAAACTTGTTCAAAAATTAATTTACAGACTACGGTAGGTCATTGTATGTGTGTGCATGTGTGAGTGTATGTAATTACATAATTGTAATAACCTAACTGTTCTTACGAGAAAGAGCTCTCTGCTCGTAGCGCCCTGTTTCCTGGTCGGTTCCATTTTTGTACTCAGATATACTTATCATATTTGTTCTTAAAACTATGAATGCAGTTAACATTAACCTCCTCCTTGCTTCGCGAATTCCAATCATCAAATATTTTTACACTATAGAATACTCCCTTTCATCCTGCAAAGAAGTTTTCTTACAAAACATCAATCTTTGACCTCTAGTGCTAGAGCAAGGCATATAGAAAATCATCCCTACTCACTTTGCCAATACCATGAAGGAATTTAAAACCGTCACCATATATGTGTGTAATTACCTAATTGTGCTTACGGGAAGGAGCCCCAAGCTCGTAACTTCCAGTCTCATGGTCGGTTCCATTTCGTACATAGTGATACTCATCATACCTGTCCTTAAAACTATGGATACAGTTAGCTTAACTACCTCCTGGCTTAGCGAATTCCAATTATCAACTATTCTTACACTAAAAAAGTACTTCCTTACGTCCTGCAAAGAAGTTTTCTTATGAAGCTTTAAACTATGATATCTAGTTCTAGTGCCACCTATATCAAAATATTGATCCCTATCCACTCTGTCATAACCATGAAGGAAATTAATAACTGTCACCATATCCCCCTTCATTCTTCTAGCTTCGAGTGAGGGTATGTTTAATTCCTTCAACCTCTCATCATAACTGAGATTACGTATTTCTGGCACCAGTTTCGTGGCATGTCTTTGGACTTTTCAAGCTTAACTACGTGCTTTTTCAGCTGCTGCTCAAGCTTTGGCCTCATTTAGGTTACATAAATATCTCTGAATATATCTATGTCCATGTTCCTGAGGGTTACCTTTACCTTTGCTAAGAAAGCATATGCTGCCGTTACTACGCCATTTTTATGCATCTCTGGAGACAAATCGGCCAGTATGTTTACTCCTAGATCTCTCTCATTCTGTCTCTTGAAGTTCTGCTCCTGCCACTGAGTATTCAAATTTGGACCTTCTTGGACTTGTACCCATTCTCATTACCTTACATTTAGAAGTCTTGAATTTCATTAGCCACTTTTCTGACCACTCATGCAGACTATTTAGATCTTCCTGAAGATCTCTACCATTATTCTCGTCTCTTATTTTCTTCACAATCTTTGCATCATCTTCAAACATATTCATGAATGAATTTACAGACTCTGGTAGGTCATTTACTTATAGAAGGAACAAGAGTGGCCCCAAAATTGAACCCTGTGGAACTCAAACACTAACTCTTCTCCATTTAGACACTGAGTGTCTTACTCTAACCTTCCGTTCCCTTCCTTCTAAGTAAGTTTTTATCCAATCCAAAGCATTTCCACCCATTCTCGCCATTGCTTGCAGCTTCTTAATAAGTCTCTCGTGTGGGACTGTGTCAAATGCTTTCTGGAAGTCTAGGTATATGTAATCAGTCCAGCCCTCTCTTTCCTGTAAGATTCGGCTTACCACATCATAAAATTCTAACAAGTTTGTTACTGTTGATTTACCTTCTTTAAAGCCATGTTGTCTAACTGACAAAAAGTTGAAGGATTCCAAGTGAAGAGAGATATGTTTCCTTAATAGTTTCTCCATAACTTTGCAAACTATGCTGGTCAAGGAAACTAGTCTATAGTTTAGAGCCGTATCCCTCCTTCCCTTTTTGAATATAGGTATCACGTTAGCTTGTTTCCAGCATCTTGGAATCTCCCCTGACTCCAGAGGGATTCCTTTACATTTGATAAGAAAGCCTATGCTGCCCTTAGTATGCCATTCATATGTATTTCTGGAGACAGATCTGCCAGTATGTTTACTCCTAGGTCTCTCTCATTTTCTGTCTCTTGAAGTTGTATTCCTGTCACCGAGTAGTGAAGCTTGGACCTTCTTGCACTTGTACCCATTCTCATTACCTTACATTTTGAAGTCTTGAATTCATTAGCCAATTTTCTGACCACTCATGGAGACTATTTAGATCTTCCTGAAGTTCTCTACCATTGTTCTCGTTTCTTACTTTGTTCACAATCTTTGTATCATCTGCAAACATATTCATGAATGAATTTGAAGACTCTGGTAGGTCATTTACATATACAAGGAACAAAAGTGGCCCTAAAAGTAAGCCCTGTAGAACTCCACTACTAACTCTTCTCCATTCAGACACTGAGTGTCTTACTCTAACCCTCTGTTCCCTTCCTTCTAAGTAAGTTTTTATCCATTCCAAGACATTTCCACCTATTCTAGCCATTGCTTGCAGCTTCATAATAAGTCTCCCGTGTGGAACAGTGTCAAATGCTTTCTGGAAGTCTAGGTATATGCAATCTGCCCAGACCTCTATTTCCTGTAAGATTCGGCTTACCTCATCATAAAGTTCGAATAAGTTTGTTACTGTTGATCTACTTTCTTTGAAGCCATGTTGTCTCACTGACAGAAAGTTGAAGGATTCCAAGTGAAGAGAGATATGTTTCCTTAGTAGTTTCTCCATAACTTTGCAAACTATGCTAGTGAAGGAAACTAGTCTATAGTTTAGAGCCGTATCTCTCCTTCCCATTTTGAATATAGGTATCACGTTAGCTTGTTTCCAGCATCTTGGAATCTCGCCTGACTCTAGTGACTTTTTAAATATATTTAGTGCCACTGATATTGAGTTTCCTCATTTTTTAAGTACATGAGGGAATATATTATCAGGACCTGAAGCTTTATGGGCATCTAACTCCATTAGCGCTTTGCATACCTCTGTGGGTGTGTTTGTGTGATTACCTAATTGTGATTCCCTAATTGTGTTTACGGGAAAGAGCCCAAAGCTCGTATCTTCCCGTCTCCTGATCGGTTCCATTTTAGACTTAGTGATACTTATCATACCTGTCCATAAAACTATGGATTGAGATAGCATTAACTACCTCCTCGCTTAGCGAATTCCATTTATCAACTACTCTTACACTGAAAAAGTATTTCCTTACATCCTGCAAAGAAGTTTTCTTACGAAGTTTCAAACTATGAACTCCAGTTCTAGAGCCAACCATATCAAAATATCGATCCCTATCCACTCTATCATAACCATGAAGGAATTAAAAGACTGTCACCATATCCCCCCCTCACTCTTCTAGCTTCGAGTGATGGTAAGTCTAATTCCCTCAGCCTCTCATCATAAGTGAGATTGCGTATTTCTGGCACCAGTTTCGTGGCATGTCTTTGAACTTTTTCAAGATTAGCCACGTGCTTTTTGGAGTGCAGATTCGAAAAGGGGGCTGCATAATCGAGTTTTGGCCTCACATAGGTTACATAAATATTTCTGAACATTTCCTTGTCCATGTGCTTGAAGGCTACCTTTACATCTGATAAGAAAGCATATACTGCCCTTACTATGCCATTTATATGTATTTCTGGAGACAAATCTGCCAGTATGTTTACCCCTAGATCTTTCTCATTTTCTGTCTCTTGAAGTTGTACTCCTGCCACCGAGTAGTGAAGCTTGGGCCTTCTTGCACTTGTACCCATTCTCATTATCTTACATTTTGAAGTCTTGAAATTCATTAGCCACTTTTTGACCACTCTATGGAGACTATTTAGATCTTCCTGAAGTCCTCTACCATTGTTCTCGTTTCTTACTTTGTTCACAATCTTTGCATCATCTGCAAACAAATTCATGAATGAATTTACAGAGTCTGGTAGGTCATTTACATATACTAGGAAAAAAAGTGGCCCTAAAAGTGAGCCCTGTGGAACTCCACTACTAACTCTTCTCCATTCAGACACTGAGTGTCTTGCTCTAACCCCCTGTTCCCTTCCTCCTAAGTAAGTTTTTATCCATTCCAAGATATTTCCACCTATTCTAGCCATTGCCTGCAGCTTCATAATAAGTCTCACGTGTGGAACAGTGTCAAATGCTTTCTGGAAGTCTAGGTATATGCAATCAGCCCAGCCCTCTCTTTCCTGTAAGATTCGGCTTACCTCATCATAAAATTCAAATAAGTTTGTTACTGTTGATATACCTTCTCTGGAGCCATGTTGTCTCACTGACAAAAAGTTGAAGGATTCCAAGTGAAGAGAGATATGTTTCCTTAGTAATTTCTCCATAACTTTGCAAACTATGCTGGTCAAGGAAACTAGTCTATAGTTTAGAGCCGTATCCCTCCTTCTCTTTTTGAATATAGGTATCACGTTAGCTTGTTCCCAATATCTCGGAATCTCTCCTGACTCCAGTGACTTTGTAAATATGATACTCAGTGCCACTGATATTGAGTTTGCGCATTTTGCAAATACATGAGGTGATATATCTTTGGGACCTGTAGATTTATGGACATCTAACTCCATCAACGCTTTGCATACCTCTGTGGCTGAAAGGTTGATATTCTCTAATACTTGCCCGTGAGCTTCTATCTCAGCAATCTGAGGGGATGGGGTATTTTCTACTGTGTGTGTGTGTGTGTGTGTCCGTGTGTGTGTGTGTGTGTGTGTGTGTGTGTGTGTGTGTGTGTGTGTGTGTGATTACCTAATTGTGTTTACGGGAAAGAGCCCAAAGCTCGTATCTTCCCGTCTCCTCATCGGTTCCATTTTAGACTTAGTGATACTTATCGTACCTGTCCTTAAAACTATGGATTGAGATAGCATTAACTACCTCCTCGCTTAGCCAATTCCAATTATCAACTACTCTTACACTGAAAAAGTATTTCCTTACATCCTGCAAAGAAGTTTTCTTACGAAGCTTCAAACTGTGACCTCTAGTTCTAGAGCCAGCCATATCGAAATATCCATCCCTATCCACTCTATCATAACCATGAAGGAATTTAAAGACTGTCACCATATCCCCCCCTCACTCTTCTAGCTTCGAGTGATGGCAAGTCTAATTCCCTCAGCCTCTCATCATAACTGAGATTGCGTATTTCTGGCACCAGTTTCGTGGCATGTCTTTGAACTTTTTCAAGCTTAGCTACGTGCTTTTTCGAGTGCGGATTCCAAAAGGGGGCTGCATAATCGAGTTTTGGCCTCACATAGGTTACATAAATATTTCTGAACATTTCCTTGTTCATGTGCCTGAAGGCTACCCTTACATTTGATAAGAATGCATATGCTGCCCTTACTATGCCATTTATATGTATTTCTGGAGACAAATCTGCCAGTATGTTTACTCCTAGATCTCTCTCATTTTCTGTCTCTTGAAGTTGTACTCCAGCCACCGAGTAGTCAAGCTTGGGCCTTCTTGCACTTGTACCCATTCTCATTACCTTACATTTTGAAGTATTGAATTTCATTAGCCAATTTTCTGACCACTCATGCAGACTATTTAGATCCTCCTGAAGTTCTCTACCATTGTTCTCGTTTCCTACCTTCTTCACAATCTTTGCATCATCTGCAAACATATTCATGAATGAATTTACAGACTCTGGTATGTCATTTACATATACAAGAAACAAAAGTGGCCCTAAAACTGAACCCTGTGGAACTCCACTACTAACTCTTCTCCATTCAGACACTGAGTGTCTTACTCTAACCCTCTGTTCCCTTCCTTCTAAGTATGTTTTTATCCATTCCAAAACATTTCCACCTATTCTAGCCATTGATTGCAGCTTCCTAATAAGTCTCCCATGTGGAACAGTGTCAAACGCTTTCTGGAAGTCTAGGTATATGCAATCTGCCCAGCCCTCTCTTTCCTGTAAGATTTGGTTTACCTCATCATAAAATTCTAATAAGTTTGTTACTGTTGATCTACCTTCTCTGAAGCCATGTTGCCTCACTGACAAAAAGTTGAAGGATTCCAAGTGAAGAGAGATATGTTTCCTTAGTAGTTTCTCCATAATTTTGTAAACTATGCTGGTCAAGGAAATTGGCCTATAGTTCAGAGCCGTATCCCTCCTTCCCTTTTTGAAGATAGGTATCACATTTGCTTGTTTCCAGCATCTTGGAGTCTCCCCCGACTCCAGTGACTCCTTAAATATGATACTTAGTGCCACTGATATTGTGTTTGCGCATTTTTTAAGCACATGAGGGGATATGTCATCAGGACCTGTAGCTTTATGAACATCTAAATCCATCAGCGCTTTGCATACCTCTGTGGCTGTAAGGTTGATGTTCTCTAATACCGGCCCTTGAGCTTGTATCACTGCAATCTGAGGGGGTGGGGTATTTTCTACTGTAAATACTGACTGAAACTCCTTGTTCAATTCTTTGCAGAGCTCTTCATCCGTCTCAGTGGATGCTTCCATCCGCTCTCTTTAGCCTTAAAACCTGTTCTTTTAGCTTCAGTTATCCTCTAATAAAGCTGTGGAAAAGCTTGGGATTTTCTTTAGCCTTCCTGGTGATGTCCCTCTCATAGTCTCTCTCTGCCTCTCTCCTTTTACTTAGGTAGTCATTTCCTGCTCTTTTGTAGGTTTGCCAGGCATTTATGTTTTTTCTCCTCCTATACCTTTTCCAGCATTTGTCTCTCCACTCCTTAGCTCTTTTACACCCATTGTCGAACCATTTCTCTCTGGCATGAATTACACCTACTTTGGTGACAGGTATGCAGCAATCTACTATCTTCCCATATTTCTCACAAAAGATGTCATACATTTCTTGTACAGATTTGTTGTAAAATAAGGTTCTCCAGTCAATAACTGCAAAAAGCTCATTCATTTTGATGTAATCTCCTTTCGGATAGTTCCTCCTCATGTCCTCAGTGCCTCTACTCTCAGGAAGAATATCTTCAATGATATACTCCATCAACAACACACAGTGGTCACTCTTTCCAATTGGTGGTTCATACTCAATTTTTTCAATATCCAACACATTATCTGTGAACAATAGATCAAGTAGTGATGGCTCATCCCCACCCCTGGCCCTTGTTGGTTCCATTACATGTTGGTGTAGGAAATTCCCTTGTACGCAATCTAGGAATCTTGCCCCGAGTGAGTCCTCACCACTGTGTGGGTCAAGATTTATCCAATCTATCTCTTTATGATTAAAGTCTCCCATAATCAAAATCCTACATTTTTTTTCCCGTGCCATGTTAACAACTGAGTTTATGACTTCAATGGTACCTATATGACTTTCCTCATAAACTTCAAGCCTATTTTGGTTCCTTGGTGGGTTGTATACAACAGTTATTATAATGCTCTCTGACCCAGTATTTATGCGAGCGACAAGAAATTCCTTGAACTCACTTTCTATAGCCAAGTTTATTTCTTCAACTTGAATCCTTTCACTTATGAGCAGTGCTATCCCTCCACCAGTCCTCTCAGATCTTTCAACCCTTAGTATTCTGAAGCCCTTAGGAAGAACTGTGACACTGTTTATGTCCTCACTCAACTTAGTCTCTGTAATTGCTACTATATCTGCCTTACTGTTGTGAATCCTATCTTTTAATTCTACTGCCTTACCAGCTAATCCATCAGCATTTGTGTATAACAATCTTAATGAGGCCCCATCCCCTGATCTTCTGTCATTATCTTCTTTATCTCCCCTTTGTCTGGAAGAATTCTGAAACGAAAATTTTTCTTCTGTTCTTCATTTCTTTCATCATTTAACCTTCTTGCCTCTTGCAACAAGTTTGTGTGATTACCTAATTGTGATTACCTAATTGTGTTTACGGGAAAGAGCCCAAAGCTCGTATCTTCCCGTCTCCTGATCGGTTCCATTTTTAGACTTAGTGATACTTATCATACCTGTCCTTAAAACTATGGATTGAGATAGCATTAACTACCTCCTCGCTTAGCCAATTCCAATTATCAACTACTCTTACACTGAAAAAGTATTTCCTTACATCCTGCAAACAAGTTTTCTTACGAAGCTTCAAACTATGACCTCTAGTTCTAGAGCCAGCCATATCGAAATATCGATCCCTATCCACTCTATCATAACCATGAAGGAATTTAAAGACTGTCACCATATCCCCCCTTACTCTTCTAGCTTCGAGTGATGGCAAGTCTAATTCCCTCAGCCTCTCATCATAACCGAGATTGCGTATTTCTGGCACCAGTCTCGTGGCATGTCTTTGAACTTTTTCAAGCTTAGCTATGTGCTTTTTCAAGTGCGGATTCCAAAAGGGGGTTGCATATTCGAGTTTTGGCCTCACATGTGTGTGTGTGTGTGTGTGTGTGTGTGTGTGTGTGTGTGAGAGAGAGAGAGAGAGAGAGAGAGAGAGAGAGATCAACTCTTCCTTTGACCCATCTTATATTACTGTCTCATTGTAAGAAGAGATGCATTGTGGTTGAAAGATGGGAGGTTTTTGAAAACTTAGTTCTTATATTTGGTATCAGAGAAGATGATTTTGCTATGCAATATGTAAGACGGATTTAGAATTGCAATCCCAGCTGTTATTGAATCGGACGTCTTAAAGAGACCCAGGAATATATGCCGCTGCTACCAGGGATGTATATATACACCTCGGCTAAGGATTGAATCACGAGTGAAGACATAAGTGCTGCGTTTAACACTTATTTACTTGGAAGCTACAAAGTTCCTCCAGGCCTCAATGTCCCCTGTTCATTTTAAGTTATTATCAGGGGGAGGGTTCTTTTGATTGTCTGCCACTTACCACTGTGCTTGCCCCTTTTCACACCTCGAATCATTCAGGGTATAAACAAGGAGGGGGTGGGCAAGGCTTAGACATATGCCTAATCCAAATTCAAAAGTTCAAGAAGCCCTCACTTGGGGTAAAGCCTCATACCATCTGGCGTGGGTGGCAGCTACAACGATGCAGGTTCCCCCGCAGAAGTCTAGACCTATTTCTAGTGTTTTTTTTGTCCTCCACCTAACATCTCAAATAATAGAAAAAGTAACATGAGAACCATGACATGAGGCCCATATTTTTGTAAGCAGGTTGTCACTACACCAACTTGGCACAACACTTAGGCGTGATACATACGTCAAATGTTTTGTTTTATTTAACTATATAGATTAATTATTATTTTTATTTTCATTTATAAATATATTTATTTATATATTTGTTTGTATTTTCTTTGAATATATTTCATTAATTCATTATTTATTTGTTCAACTGCTGGGAAATGTAATTTTTGAGCGTATTTTTTTTATATCTTTATTATTTATTTATTTATTCATTTATATCCCCTTTCTCTTGTTCTTTTCTTATTTATCAAGTAATTGAAAAATACTAACACTTTATAATAGTTTTTATATTCAAAATGAAAAGTTTTTTTTATATAATTCTTTAAACACTTTCCTTGCTTCAGTCATTTACGTTTTAATATACATATAATGTTCATGAAATGGGGTTAAGAAGACATCATGATGAGGGCTTTAGGTCCAGTGTAGTAGCAGGGAGGTGTTTATCAGAAGTAGAAGTGATGGTGATAGGGTGGTAGAGTTGTGATTGCCATTAATATATTTCCAAGGAGTAATAGAAAAATCGGGTGTAGCTGAGAATGATGTCATTCAGGGGGATCTCGCGTGGGAAAACTATACATAATTAAGGCTTTTAGAATTAATATTAGCAGATATTAACACATTACCCCATACGAGGCATTGCATATGTTAATTCTGAAATCAGAGCTTCTACCAATGAGTCATGGTCGATAGTTAAAAGTAGGAATATAACTGTCTGTATGCAGGTTACTGTGTTATGCATAGAGATCTAAAGTGAACTCGCCTTTCAATGATTGAATGGCTCAGGGGTAGAAACTCTGACATCAGAATTAACATTTTTAAAAGTCTCGAGGTGGAATCCTCGTGTGGGACAGTGCATTTATATTGTTTATAAGTACCATTACGTGCCAAAATTATTGAAGTAGTAAGTCCGGTTGAAACAGGAATTTTTAAGCTATAATAAATCTTACTATAGTTTTGAAATGGTTTCTTGAAGTTTGTTAAATCATAAAATATCTCCCAAAATATATATAAAAAAAAATTTGTGCCTTCTCAGAATCTATTAAATTAAATTTCAGATCTTTTTATTTTGCAAATGTAATTTATTTGTGGACACATTCACTTATTTAGTAAGCTGGAAGGCGAAGCCTTATATTTTCTGAGAAAATAAAATAAAGGGGTTTAGCTTTAGTATATTTATTGAATCATTTGAAGGACTGTTATATGTTTTCTAGAGGATAAGTATTCCTCTAAAAGCTACAGTCTACATTTGCTCATTCAGTTTATTAAGTCTTCCCCTTGTGGAACAGTGTCAAATGCTTTCTGGAAGTCTAGGAATATGCAGTCTGCCCAGCCCTCTCTTTACTGTAAGATTCGGATCTCCTCATCATAGAATTCTAATAAGTTTGTTACTGTTGATCTACCTTCTTTGAAGCCATAAAATAAAATCTTGGAAGAGAATCTCAGAACAGGCACCATGAGAAATTATAATAAAAATATATGCGCTTTCTCGTTGCTTTGTAAACACTTCGTTTATGGCTAACAAAAACAAGTAAAATGGCACTTTTCTGGTAGCATGAATTTTTATTTTGAAAATCATTAGATTATGCGAAAAAAAGGCAGAAAAAAGAGGTTTTAGTGGGAAACTTGTTGACTGGAAACAAGGCATAGAACATAATAAATGAACAGACTTTTCTGTGAAGTGCTGTCGTTCCGTCTTTCTTTGTTGATATCGGAAACTGTACGTATGCGCAAGGAATGTCCAGATGTGTTTCTGTGACAGAAGTTTGCGTCTGAAGTTGTCTTGCACTTGCATGAGCTTTTCATCTCCTAGAGGAAAAGTTCCGTAGAAGAAATTAGCGTATTAAAGTGACACCTTGGGATCTCATACCTCAACATCCAAAATTTAAACCCGGAGTAATTTACGAACCAAAATTAGACTGTTAAAGAAAAAACAGGTCACCGACAGGAAGCGATAACAACGAAAAGAATCAGTGACAATTTTCTTAGTATCTCTTTATTTGAAAGCTGTGAATATCTCGTATATTTTTACAGTCTCTGTTCTTGTGAGTCATCTGGGTGCTTAGTAGTTGATTGACATTTTGATCGAGTAATTGTCGGGGAACGCCAGATGCTGATGGCTTATAAAGGGACCGTCGCAATGGTAAAGTGCTCGATTCGGGAGGTGACGGACCCGCGGAACCCGCGGCTGGGCGTTAGGAAGGGAATCCAACCTTAATCTATCGGCCTCAATTCATCTGTGACTCCGTGTCCCCCAAATTGGGGACTAATTGTGACACAAAACGTAAAGCAATTATTTACTCATGTATTCATGTATTTATTCATTCATTTATATGTTATATGCTTGTCTCTTTCTTTATTCATTTGTTACTTACCACTTTCGTGTAGTGAACGCATATGTCCACTGACAAGTTCTTAACAAAATTATATTGAACTTCAGTACGAGTTGCTTACGTAAATACAAAGATCTCTCGACACCACGCACTCAAGGAAGTGAACTGCAATTTGAAAGCTTCTGATATAGTAATAGAAAAACTCCATCGCCATTGCAGAAGATAGTGGATATTATTTCATCTGGATTACCGCACTTTCGTGTATAGAACAACAGTATTCATTTCTTACTGATTGTGGATGAAAGGCAAAGCATAAGACCTCTTTCAGATTGTCTGATAATTCAGTAAATAAAGTGTCAAGTTTTCAAGCAGAAAGTTCCGATATCATCTCATGAACATGGAGCATGCAGACTGTCGAAATCACGTGGAAATAAAAAGGAGAGGATAGTGAATCCCCTTGTGAGGTATCCTTTGCCAACGTAGCAGACTCGCTTAGTACGCAGCATCAGATGGGAGGATGCTGTGGTGAATCAGTATCTTTAGCAGCTCAGTCTTCGATAGGTGCAAAGAAATATCCGCTACACAACACATTAGTAAAAATAAAAATAAATAAAAGTTCAGCATAAATACTGTTGCTACTTATTTTAATACTAACTTTATTAGGGTATGAATTTTTTAAAAATAAAGATTTATTTGGTCAGAAAATAAAATCGATTACTATAAGTATAATTATTATTAAAATTATTATTATTATTATTATTATTATTATTATTATTATTATTATTATTATTATTATTATTATTATTATTATTATTATTATTACTACTACTACTACTACGATTATTATTATTATTATTGTTATTATAATTATTATTAGTATTATTATTATTATTATTATTATTATTATTATTATTATTATTGAGTGAGAGATGGGCTGAATATTTCAAGAACCTGCTGAATGAGGGAGATGATATAGAGGCAGAGATTGTGGCAGTTGAAAACGAATGGAGAATGCCAGTGTTAGGAGATGAGAATGATAGAAAAATAACAAAAGAGGAGATACATTCAGCATTGAGAGCAACGAAAGCAGGTAAAGCACTAGGGATAGATGGGTGTCATGCTGAATGCTTGTCAAAAGGTGGGGAGGCATTAGTAGAATGGATGGTTAGGTTGTTGAATGTATGTTTCAGGAAAGGGAGGGTCCCAGTTGATTGGAGGTGTGCATGAGTTGTTACACTTTACAAAGGAAGTATGAGTGTAGTAGTTTTAGGAGAATTAGTTTGTTGAGTGTATTTGGTAAGGCATATGGAAGAGTGTTAAGCGAGAGAATTAGGAATGGTACTGAGAGATTGATTGGGGAAGAACAGTGTGGTTTAGGAAAGGATGATGTGTGGATCAGGTGTTTGTGGTAAGACAGGTGTGTGAGAAGTTCTTGGAGAAAGGTAGGGACTCTTTTTAGGCCTTTATGAATTAAGAGACAGCATATGACATGGTAGATAGGGAGAGTTTGTGGAGGGTGTTGCGACTATATGGAATTAGTGGAAGTTTGTTAAATGAGTCGAAAAGTTCTTACATAAATAGTAGAGCATGCGTGAGAGTTGTGAATGATATGAGTGATTGGTTTGAGATGAATGTTGGGTTATGTCAAGGTTGTGTAATATCGCCATGGTTGTTTAATGTGTATATGGATGGAGTGGTAAGGGAAGTAAAGGAAAGAGTATTAGACGGAGACATGGTACTAGTGGGTGTGGAGGGAAGGTTGAGGAAATTGAGTAAGTTGCTATTTGCTGATAATACTGTACTGGTGGCCGATACTGAAAATGAATTGAATCATTTGGTGACTGAGTTTATTAGTGTGTGTGTGTGAAAAAAGGAATTTGCGGGTGAATATTTGTAAAAGTAAAGTCGTGAGATGCACGAGGAGTGTTAATGTTGCAGATTGAATGTAGGAGTGAATGGAGATTTGCTTGTAGAAGTTGAGAGTTTTAAGTATCAGAGTTCACATGTATCAAGGAGTGGACGAGTGGATGTAGAGGTGAATCACAGAGGGAAGGAAGCTAGTAAATATCTAGGTGGGTTGAAATTTGTAATGAGAAATAGATACATGGGAATGAATGCAAAGAGAAGGACATGTGAAGGTGTGATTGTGCTGACAGCATTGTATGGAGCAGAGACTTGGAATGCAAGAGAGGATGAAAGGAACAAGTTGAATATAATGGAGATGAGGTGTTTGAGAGGTATGATTGGTATATCTAGAATAGATAGAGTAAGAAATGAGGTTGTGAGGCAGAGAACGGGTGTTGGAATGAAGCTATCGGATAGGTTAGATCAGAAAGTGTTGAGATGGTTTGGACACATTGAAAGGATGATGAACGATTAGTGAAGAGAGTGTGGAGTGCAGAAGTGATTGGAGTTAGCTCAAGAGGGAGTCCTAGAATGAGATGGATGGATGGCATGAAAAGAGCACTGAATGCACGTGGAATGTCAGTGGAACAGGGAAGAGTGCGTGCAAGAGATAAGAATGAATGGAAGAGGATTGTGCATATATGGCGCGGCCCAAAGGGATTTCTCGCACCTGCTAGCTCAGTGAACTGTGGTGGACGGCTGTGAGGGGAGTTGCCATGTGATGAAACGGTGGTGGTAAACCAGCTGCGGCTGTCGGTCCTCATTGTTGAATATTCTTGCCTGCCTACCTTGTGGGTGACCCAAGCAGGATGGAAGGGGAGGAGACGTGGTAACCCTTTATCCCCAATGAGCTGAGAGGAGTAGTTGAGGTGTGTGTGGATCATGATGAATGCACAGTTCTTGGCTCGGCCACCCCCTTGCAAGGGGGAATGAGGCTTGTGTCTACGCATGTATGTTTGCATGTATGTATTATTATTATTATTATTATTATTATTATTATTATTATTATTATTATTATTATTATTATTATTATTATTATTATTATTATTATTATTATTATCATTATTATTATTATTATTATTATTATTATTATTATTATTATTATTATTATTATTAATAAATTTGTTATCGTATTTCTTACTCATTTTGAGAAAATAATCTTCTTCAAATTTCGACATATGAAAACTGACTTTTTGCAATCTTAAAGGAAATATGTATATATATATATATATATATATATATATATATATATATATATATATATATATATATATATATATATATATATATATATATATATATATATATATATATATATATATATATATATATATATATTATTACCTAATTGCGCTTACGGGAAAGAGCCATATGCTCGTAACTTCCCGTCTCCTGGTCGGTTCCATTTTCTACTTAGTGATAGCTATCATACTATCATCTTCTCTGAGGAACTATGGGGAATCCTTTGTCGTTGCCCTTGATATTTCTAAGACAATTGACGAGTCTGGCACAAGGCTCTGTTGGTCAAACTCCCTGCCTATAGCTTTGTCCCTTCTTTCTGTTCTCTGATTTCCAGTTTTCTTACTAACAGTTTTATATCTGTAGTTGTTGATGGCGCGACATCTAGCCCTTTCTCTGTTACCAGTGGTGTTCCACAGGGCTCTGTTCTTTCACCTACTCTGTTCCTTCTCTTCATCAATGATCTTCTACAATCCCCATCTTCCTCTCTTCTTCGTGCCTTTGCTTATGATTCTACCCTTCACTTTTCCTCTGCCTTTTCTTCACAACCTTCATCTGCTGCTCGTAATCAATCTCGTATCACTCTTTCTTCTACTCTCAACTCCGATTTGCAGAGAGTATCTTAGTGGGGCACTCAAAATTTGATTAAATCCAATGCCTCCAAGACACAGTTTCTGGCTATCTCTTTATCTTTTTCTCCTCATGATAACCCTATTGTTTTCGAAACTAACGAAATTTACCCTCTTAATTCTGTCGACATATTAGGAATCCATATATCCTCTAACTTGTCTTGGAGGAATCACATAATCCAAATGTCTAAATCTTCATCCAAAACATTGCGCTTTTTGTTTCGTTTTCGTTATTACTTTTCCTCTTTACAGTTACTTAAAACTTATAAAGATCTTACTCGTCCCTGCTTAGAATACTGCTCACATATCTGGTGTACTTTTTCTTATACTTATCTCCTTGATTGGGTTGAATCTAAGGCAGTCAGACTCATTAATGATCCTTCTCTTACTTCTAATCTGGATTCTCTCTCTCTTTTCCGTAAGGTATCTACCCCTTCTCTTTTCTATCGCTACTACTTTCATCGCTGCTCTGATGAGTTGGCGAGTTGCATCCTTCCCCCACTGCCGAGGCTGTGTAACACTTGCCAATTGGCCTCATCTCACAGGTACTGTGTAGAGATTTGTAGCTCGCGGATTGGTAGCTGCAGCGACTGCTTCTTCCCATTTACCTCCAGACTCTGGAACTCTCTTCCTGCTTCTGTCTTTCCTAATTCTTATAACCTTTCATCCTTCAAAAAGAAGATCTATCGTCATCTCAGGGCCTAGTCCTCCATATCTCTTGGCCCTCTGTACTTTGACTTTTTTTTTTTTCTGTCTGCCTTGTTCCTTTGTGTGACACTACCTCATCTCTGCCTTGTCCTTAACTTTTTTCTTTTCCTTCGTCTTGTATTTTCTCGTGCCCAGGTCATTATTGATGAGGGCAGTTTCTGCCTGTCCCCTTGTCACACTCATAAAAAAAATCCTCGCTTACCGAATTCGAATTATCAACTATTCATACACTAAAAAAGTACTTCCTTACATCCTTCAAAGAAGTTTTTATTCGAGGCTTCAAACTATGAACACTAGTTCTAGTGCCAGCCATATCAAATATCGATCCCCATCCACTCTGTCATAACCATGAGGGAATTTAAAAGCCGTTACCATATCTCCCCTGATAAAAAGCTTCTGCCTTCTTGCACTTGTACCCATTCTCATTACCTTACATTTAGAAGTATTGAATTTCATTTGCCACTTTTCTGACCACTCATGCATATTATTTAGGTCCTCCTGAAGGTATCTACCTTTGTTCTCGTCTCTTACTTTCTTCACAATATTTGCATCAGCTGCAAACATATTCATGAATGAATTTACAGACTCTTGTAGGGTATTTATATATACAAAGAACAAAAGTGGTCCTAAAAGTGAACCCTGTGAAACTCAGCTACTAACTCTTCTCCATTCAGACACTGAATGTCTTACTCTTAGCCTCTGTCCCCTTTCTTCTAAGTAAGTTTTTATCCATTCCAAGACATATCCACCTATTCACACCATTGTTTGTAGCTTCTTAAACAGTCTCCTGTGTGGGACCAACGCAAATGCTTTCTATAAGTCTAGTAATATGAAATCTGCTCAGCCCTCTTTCCTGCAAGATTCAGCTTATCTCATCAAAAAATTCTAAGAACTTTGCTACTGTTGATCTACCTTCTCTGAAGCCATGTTGTCTCACTGACAAAAAACTGAAGGAGTCCAAGAGAAGAGCGATGTGTTTTCTACAACTTTGCAAACTATGCTGGTTAAGGAAGCAGGTCTATAGTGTAGAGCTGTATCCCTCCTTCCTTTTTGAAGATAGGTACCACGTTAGCTTGTTTCCAGCATCTTGGAATCTCCCCTGATTTGAGTGACTTTTCAAATATGATACTTAGAACCGCTAATATTGATTTAGTGCATTTCTTATGTACATAAGGGATTATATCATCAGTACCTGTAGCTTTATGGACATCTAACTCCATCAGCGTTTGCATATCTCTGTGACTGAAAAGATGATGTTATCTAATACTGGCCCATGAGCTCCTATCTCTGCAATCTGAGGGATGGGGTATTTTCTGCTGTAAATACTGACCGAAACTCTTTGTTCAATTCTTCGCATATCTCTTCATCCATCTCAGTGATGCTTCTATCTGCTCTCTCTAGCTTTAAAACCTGTTCTCTTATCTTCAGTTTTCCTCTGATAAAGCTGTGGAAATGTTTGGGATTTTCTGTAGCCTTCCTGGTGATATCCTTTCGTAATCTCTCTCTGCCTCTCTTCTTTTACTTAGGAAATAATTTCTTGTTGTCTTATAAGTCTGCCAGGCATTTGTGAATGTATGTATGTATGTATGTATGTTTGCATGTATGTATGTATGTATATATGTATGTGCCTAATTGTGTTTACGGGAAAGAGCCCAATGCTCTTAACTCCCCGTCTCCTGGTTGGTTCCATATCTGTACTTGGTCATACTTATCATACTTGTCCTTAAAACTATGGATTGAGTTAGCATTAACTACCCCCTCGCTTAGTGAATTCCAACCATCAACTACTCTTACACTAAAAAAGTACTCCCTTACATCCTGCAAAGAAGTTTTCTTACGAAGCTTCAAACTATGACCTCTAGTGCTAGTGCCAGCAATATCAAAATATTGATCCCTATCCACTCTGTCACAACTATGAAAAAATTTAAAAAGCGTCACCATATCCCTTTCGTTTTACCAGCTTCGAGTGATGGTAAGTTTAGGTCCTTCAGCCTCTCCTCATAACTGAGATTACATATTTCTTGCACCAGTTTCGTGACATACCTTTAAATTTTTTCCAGCTATATTGTATGCTTTTTGGAGTGCAGATTCCAAAAGGGGGCTGCATATTCAAGCTTTGGCCTCACATAGGGTACAAAAATATTTCTGAACATTTCCTCATCCATGTGTCTGAAGGCTACTCTTACATTAGCAAAGAAAGCATATGCAATTCTTACTATGCCATTTATATGCATTTCCAGAGACAAATCTGCCAGTATGTTTACTCCTAGATCACGCTCATTCTCTGTGTCATGAAGTTCTGCCCCTGCTATTGAGTTTCCAAGCTTGGGCCCTCTCGCACTCGTACCCATTCTCATTACCTTATTTTTAGAAGTACTGAATTTCATTAGCAACATTTCTGACCATTCAGAAGACTATTTAGGTGTTCTTGAGTTCTCTACCATTGTTCTCTTCTCTTACTTTCTTCACAATCTTTGCATCATCTGCAAACATATTCATGAATGAATTTACAGACTCTAGTATGTCATTTAAATATGCAAGGAACAAAATTGGCCCTAAAGCTTAACTCTGTGGAACCCTGCTACTAACTCTTCTCCATTCAGACACTTAGTGTCTTGCTCTAACCCTCTGTTCCCTTTCTGCTTAGTAAGTTTTTTTCCTATTCTCGCCATTACTTGCTGCTTCTTAATAAGTCCCCTGTGAGGGACCGTATCAAATGTCTTCTGTAAGTCTAGGAATATGGAATCCACCCAACCCTCTCTTTCTTGTAAGATCCGGGTTGCCTCATTATAATATTTTAATAAATTTGTTACTGTTGATCTACCAACTCTGAAGCCATGTTGTCTCCCTGACAAAAAGTTGAAGGGTTCCAAGTGAAGAGAGATGTGTTTTCTTAGTTGTTTCTCCATAACTTTGCAAACTATGCTGGTCAAGGAAACAGGTCTATAGTTTAGAGGTGTATCCCTCCTTCCCTTTTTGAAGATATGTACCACGTTTGCTTGTCTAGCATCTTGGAATCTCCCCAGATTCCAGTGACTTTTCAAATATGATACATAGTGCAGCCGATATTGAATTGGAGCATCTCTTAAGTACATAAGGGGATATGTCATCAGGATTTGTAGCTTTATGGGTATCTAACTCCATCAGCCTTTCGCATACCTCTGTGGGTGTATGCATGCATATATTTATGAATGTATGTACGTTCGTATGTGTGTTTGGATGCATACTTGCATGCAGTTACATACATACACATGCACTCATGTATGTATGTATGTATGTATGTTACTAGGTTGGCCATGGTACCACCTGGCTGTTGAAATAATACGACTGCAGGTAATATTGACTTAACTAGTACGGGCTTAGATGGCTCCAGGTTTAGTCTTTCTTCAGGCACGGTTCATTCCTTATGCTTATATTTACATTGAATATTTTGGCGTTTTCTTTACACATCTCTTACTATCCCATTGCATTTGACAAGTCACAACACTCCCCATCTCTGTTTCTTTTTGTTTTCTTTCCGCATTTTTACTATAATTATGGAAGATCCACAGCTTATGGCCCCCAGTGTTAAGATTCTTTATGGATATTTTCAACTCTACTATTGGTGTTAGGGTAGACACGCCTGGTGGTAGTAATGGCTCTGCTCTTAACCTTGCACCTCCTGGTATATCTGCTTCTGTCACTCTTCACTTTTCTGACATTCGTGGTCTGAGCTCCAATCTATTCGTCTGTGGAACAGCTCTTGGGTGCATCCCCCTATCCTCCTCTTTCTCTCTGAAACACAGCTGTCATTCCATGCTTCCCCTGACCTATTTTAAATATCTCACTACAACCTTTATTCTCGTTTCCATTCCAGTGGTGGGCTCTGTGTCTACTGCAACACTAACACTCCTATTGCAAGGCTCATGGACCTTGAATCTCCTGACTTTGATGTTCTCTGGCTAAAGATCTATCTCTCTAAGACCACTATAATTCTTTGCTTCTGCTGATGCTCTTCTGCCTCCACTGATTTTGTGTTATTCTTTAAGTATACGTCCGCTTACCATGAGTCCTAGCTATATTCTCACTCACATGCCAAAGTTCTCTATATTGGAGATTTCAATGTACACCACTATGAGTGGCTTTATTCTTCTCACAATGATGAAGGAGGAAGTGATGCCCTTTATTTCTCTGTTACTTACGATCTGGAGCAAATTATCAGACAAGCTACTCATGTTCTCAATCTCCATGAATATGCAGCTAACACTCTTGACCTATTACTTACTTCTAATCCTTCAAATTACTCATTCTCTGAGCTTTCCCCTCTTGCTAAATCTGACCGTTCTTTTATCTCAGTTTCTTCCATTTTTGCTTCACCTCCATCAATTCCTCCTACTCAGCGCTGTCTTTGGCACTTTGAGTGTACCCAACACGATGATATGCATAACTTTCTTTTTGACTTCCCTTGGAATTACTATAGCTTTCGGACTCGCAACCCTGATCAGGTAACCCTTAAAGTTTCCGAGATCATAACCTCGAAATGTAGGTGTTCATTCTCTCCTCTATGAAGACTTTTTCTCCCTCTAGTCCTTTGTTTGACTGTGCCTGCTCCATGGCTTGAATAACCATGGAGGCTTTTGGTACTCATCCAAAAACCTCTCCATAAATTTCAGTAACTCAAGCTTTCCCCCTCTCATTCATTTTGATGGTTTTGTAGCCTGCTCTCCCACTGACAAAGCCACTCTCTTTGGCTCTCTTTTTTCTGCTAACTCTTCCATAAGCGATTCCAGGTCACCTGTTCCTTGTTTTTTACCCCTCTCTAACCCTATTCCCGCCCTTATTCTTTCTTCACGTAAAGTCCATAAGATTATTTGCTTTCTAAAGATGAACAAGGCATCTGAACCCGATGTTATACCTTCAAGGTTTCTTAAGGAGTTGGCAAATGAAATGGCTCCTGTGATTTTCAGTCTTTTTTGCTTCATTCTGTCAACCAGTATCTATCCTTCACTATGGAAACATGCTCTAGTGCAGCCTGTTCCAAAGAACGGTGACTGCCCTATTCCTTCCAACCACCGACCATAGCCCTAACCTCTGCTATTACTAAAGTATTCAAAACTTTGCTCATTTCTCACTTCTTGAAACATCTTGAATCTAACTTGCTTATAACTGATCACCAGTATGGCTTCTGCAAGGCAAGATCCACTGGTGTGACCTCTTGTCCTATCTTACCCATGTATGGTTATCTTCTCTGAAGAACTATGGAAAATCCTTTGTCGTCCCCCTTGATATCTCCAGGGCTTTTGACAGCGTCTGGCACAAGGCCTTGTGGCCAAACTCCCAGCTTATTGCTTTACCCATTCTGTCTGTTCTCTGATTTCCAGTTTTCTCTCTGACCATTTTATGTCTGTGGTTGTTGACGGCGTAACATCTAGCTCATTCCCTGTTACCAGTAGTGTTCCACAGGTCTCTGTGCTCTCATCCACTCTGTTCCTTCTCCTCATCAATGATCTTCTTCAATCCCCATTCTCCTCTTCTTCACGCTATTGTCGACGATTCTACCCTTCATTTTTCCTCTGTCTTCTCTGCACAACCTTCATATGCTACTCATAATCAGTTTCATATTGCTCTTTCTTCTACTCTCAACTCCAATTTGCAGAGGGTTTCTTAGTAGGGTTCCCATAATTTAGCTAAATTTAATGCCTCCAAGACAGAGTTTCTGGTTATCTTTTTATCTTCTTCTCCTCTTGATAGCCATATTGTCTTTGAAGCTAACGAAATTTACCCTCTTAATTCTATTAGCATATTAGGAATTCAGATTTTATTTTTTATGAGTGTGGCACCGGGACAAGCAGAAACTGCCCTCATCAATAAAGGCCCAGGCACGAGAAAATACCAAGACGAAGGAAGAGAAAAAGGTTAAGGGCAAAGAAGAGATGAGGTAATGTCACACAAGAGGACCCAGAGATATGGAGGACTAGGCCCTGAGATGACGATAGATCTGCTTTTTGAAGGATGAAAGGTCATAAGAATTAGGAAAGACAGAAGCAGGAAGAGTTAGAGTCTGGAGGTAGATGGGAAGAAGCAGTCGCTACACCAACCAATCCGTGAGCTACAAATCTCCACACAGTACCTGTGAGATGAGGCCGCTTGGCGATTGTTACGCGGCCTCGGCAGTGGAGGAGAGATGCAGCTCGCCAACTCATCAGAGCAGCGATTGAAGTAGTAGCGATAGAAAAGCGAAAGGGAAAATACCTTACGGCGAAGAGAGAGAGAATCCAGGTTAGAAGTAAGAGAAGGATCATTAATGAGTCTAACTGCCTTAGATTCAAACCTATCAAGAAGATAAGTAAAGGAAGAAGCACCCCAGATGTGTGAGTAGTATTCTAAGCAGGGGCGGATAAGACCCTTGTAAATTTTAAGTAACTGCAAAGTGGAAAAGTAATGACGAAAATGAAACAAAACCCCCAATCTTTTGCATGAGGATTTACAAATTTGGATTATGCGATTCCTCCAAGACAAGCTAGAGGTTATATGGATTCCTAATATGTTGACAGACTTAAGAGGGTAAATTTCATTAGTTCCCAAGACAATAAGGTTATCATGAGGAGAAGAAGATAAAGAGATAGCCAGAAACTGTGTCTTGGAGGCATTGAATTTAACTAAATTTTGAGTGCCCCACTAAGATACTCTCTGCAAATCGGAGTTAAGAGTAGAAGAAAGAGTGATACGAGAATGATTACGAGTAACAGATGAAGGTTGTGAAGAAAAGGCAGAGGAAAAGTGAAGGGTAGAATCATCGGCAAAGGCATGAAGAAGAGAGGAAGATGGGGATTGTAGAAGATCATTGATGAAGAGAAGGAACAGAGTAGGTGAAAGAACAGAGCTCTGTGGAATACCACTACAGATATAAAACGGTCAGTAAGAAAACTGGAAATCAGAGAACAGAAAGAAGGGGTAAAGCCATATGCAGGGAGTTTGACCAACAGAGCCTTGTGCCAGACTCTGTCAAAAGCCGTAGAGATATCAAGGGCGACGACAAAGGATTCCCCATAGTTCCTCCGAGAAGATGATCATACATGAGTAAGATAGGACAGGAGATCACCAGTGGATCTTGCCGTGCGGAAGCCGTATTGGTGATCGGAGATAAGTGAGTTGGATTCAAGGCGTTTCAAGAAGTGAGAATTGAGCAAAGTTTTGAAAACTTTAGCAAGAGAGGAGGTTAGGGCAAATAGGTCGGTAGTTAGAAGGAATAGAGCAGTCACCTTTCTTAGGAACAGGTTGAACTAGAGCATGCTTTGAAGACGATGGATAGATACTGGTTGACAGAATGAGGTGAAAAAGACGGCAAAGCACGGGAGCCAGTTCATCTTCAAACTCCTTAAGGAACCTTGCAGGGATACCATTGGGACCAGATGCCTTGTTCGTCTTTAGCGAGCAAAGAACCTTATGAACTTTGCGTGAAGAAAGGATAAGGGAGGGCATAGGGTTAGAGAGGGGAAAAGACTGAGGAACAGGTGCGCTGGAATCGTTGATAGAAGAGTTAGCAGAAAAATGAGAGCCAAAATGAGTGGCTTTGTCAGTGGGAGAGCAAGCTATAGAACCATCAGAATGAATGAGAGGGAGAAGGCTTGAGTTACAAAAATTTTTGGAGAGGTGTTTGGCTAAGGACCAGAAGCATTTGTCAGTGGGAGAGGAGTTAAGGTCATCAACTTTCCTTCTTATTATAAAGGAAGCCTTAGACCTCCGAATCTGAGTAGTACAGCAATACCTAGCTATAATAACAGCAGAGCGAGTTAAATCGGAAGGAGAGGCTAGGTAAGATTGGTGAGCCTGATACCTAGCCTGGATAGCCATGGAGCAGGCACGGTCAAACCGAGGTTTATGGGGAGAGAAAATTTTTGTAGAAGAGGGGATGTACGCCTCCGTTACCGCGGTCATGATCTCGGCAACTTTAAGAGCTACCTGATCAGGGTTGCGGGACCGAATGCAGCAATCATCCCATGGGAAGTCAAAGAGAAAGTTACGCAAATTTTCAAATTGGGTACGCTCTAAGTGCCAAAGGCGGCGCTGAGTAGGTGGGAATGGTGGTGGGGGAGCGAAAATGGATAGCCTCTAACTTCTCTTGGATAAGTCACATAATCCAAATATCTAAATATGCATCCATATAATTGCAGGTTGTGTTTCGTTATCGTTATTGATTTTCCTCTGTACAGTTTCTTAAAATATATAAAGGTGTGCTTAGAATACTGCTCACATATATGGGGTGCTTCTTCGTATACTTTTCTCCTTGATAGTGTTGAATCTAAGGCAGTCAGACTCATCAATGACCCTTCTCTTACTTTTAATCTGGATTCTCTTTCTCTTTGTTGTTAGGCATCATCCCTTTCTCGTTTCTATTGCTACTACCTCCATCGCTGCTTTGATGAGTTGGCAAGTTGCATCCCTACCCAACTGCTGAGGCCACGTAACACTCCCTAAGCGGTCTCGTCTCATAGGTACTATGTTAACATTTGTAGCTCGCGGACTGGTCGGTGCAGCAACTGCTTCTTTCCAACCACCTCCCGACTCTGGAGCTCTCTTCCTCCTTCTGTCTTTCCTAATTCTTATAACCTATCTTCCTTCAAAATGCGGATCTATCGTCATCTCAAGGCCTAATCCTGCCATATCTTTAGATCCCCAGTAATTCGACTATTCCCTCAGCCTTTCCTTCTTCTATTGTGTATCATTCCTCTATTTCTGTCCTGTGCTTCAACTTCTACTTTTTCTTCGGCTTAATGTTTTTCTTGGTGTCTAGGCCTGATGAGAGCAATTTCTTTACCTCTCTCGTTGTCACATAACAAAAAAGAGTACTGTGTGGAGATTTTTAATTCGCAGCTTCGTCGGAGCAGCGACTTCTTCTTCCCATCTACCTCCAGACTCTGCAACTCTCCTCCTCCTTCTGTTTTTCTTCAAAAAGCAGATTTGTCTTCATCTCAAGGCCTAATCCTGCCATATCTCTTGGTCCTCGGTACTTTGACTATTCTTTCAGTCTGTCCTTTTCCATCGTGTATCATTGCCTCATCTCTGCCTTGTCCATGACCTTTGTCTTTTCCTTCGTATTGTTGTATTCTACGTGCCTGGGCCTTTAATGATGAGGGCAGTTTTTTGTTTGTCGCAGTGGAACACTCATATATATATATATATATATATATATATATATATATATATATATATATATATATATATATATATATATATATATATATATATATATGTATGTAAGTATGTATGTATGCATGTATGTATATATGTATTTATGTATGCTTGTGCGTACGTATATATATATATATATATATATATATATATATATATATATATATATATATATATATATATATATATATATATATATATATATATATATATATATATATGGATTCAGTTTTACGTCACGAACTCCCTTTTCTACTAAGGGCTAGGACGGTTGCCTTCTTACGAAAGCCTTGTTTTGGCAGATGTAATCGTTACCCTGAGTGTATGCCCTTCCTAACCTCAGTCCGTGACGGGGCGCGAACCTTCGACCTGCCGCCTCAGAGTCGCAGACGCTACCATTTTGCCACGGAGACTACCTATATATATATATATATATATATATATATATATATATATATATATATATATATATATATATATATATATATATATATATGGAGAGAGAGAGAGAGAGAGAGAGAGAGAGAGAGAGAGAGAGAGAGAGAGAGAGAGAGCGAGCACAGCCACCCGTTTCAGTACTACAACTGAAGGTCTTTTGGAAACAGATAGCAAAGACTATGACAAGTCGATGTTAAATCTTCCTTCAGTTACGGGTCTTTTCCAATGTCTGCATCTACACCGAATATTCTCGCGTATTCGATACTCATATCCTAATATCCCCTCACATGTGGCAAGTCCCAACACTTCCCATCTCTGTTTCTCTTTACACTCCTTCTTACTTTCTTGGTGCTCTGACCTGATGAAGGCAGTTTTCTTCGCCAGTCCGCATGTCACACACACACACAAACAAATGCGCACATACATACATGCACATATATATATATATATATATATATATATATATATATATATATATATATATATATATATATATATATATATATATATATATATATATATATATATATATATATCAAATCTCAGTGTTTATCTCCTTGATCTCTATGTATGTGTGCGTACATGTAGTAATTTCTCTTCATCATACAACAGAAATTGTTAGTCACAACTCATAAGAATGAATTGTATTCTTTCATATATATATATATATATATATATATATATATATATATATATATATATATATATATATATATCCAAATAAGCACATTACATATGGGAAAACATGAACAATTTTTTTTTTGCCACGACCGGGACTTGAGCCGGTCGGGGTAAAAAAAAATAAGATTCATATATATATTTATATATATATATATATATATATATATATATATATATATATATATATATATATATATATATATATATATATATAAATATATATATATATATATAAATATATATATATATATATATATATATATATATATATATATATATATATATATATATATATATATATATATATATATATATATATATATATATATATATATATATATATATATATATATATATATATATATATATATATATATATATATATATATATAAATATATATATATATATATATATATATATATATATATATATATATATATATATATATATATATATATATATATATATATATATATATATATATATATATGATTGATTCGGTTTTACGTCACGAACTCCCTTTTCTACTAAGGGCTAGGACGGTTGCCTTCTTACGAAGGACTTGTTTTGGCAGATGTAATCGTTACCCTGAGTGTATGCCCTTACTAACCTCAGTCCGTGACGGGGCGCGAACCCTCAACCTGCCGCTTCAGAGTCGCAGACGCTACCATTTTGCCACGGAGACTACATATATATATATATATATATATATATATATATATATATATATATATATATATATATATATATATATATATATATATATATATATATATATATAAGCACATTACATATGTGAAAACACGAGTAGTAATATGAACATAGTGGCATTCAGATAGGATACGTTCATTCCTAAGTATAGCAGATATAAGCTATAAGGTCGGATTCCTTTTAACCTTCTGTAGTGCAGTGTAGCACCTTGCCTTAGTAATTATAAGTCCTAGGTTCAAGTCCCGGTCGGGGTAAAAAAATATTCATGTTTTCACATATGTAATGTGCTTATTTTATTAATGTTGGACCCGAATGAGATTGGGAGTTGAATTAAATGCGAAAATGAAGCCACGAGTGAGGTTGGGGAATCTGTAATATGAACATAGTGGCATTCAGATAGAATGCGTTCATTCCTTAATATAGCAGATATAAGCTATAAGGTTGGATTCCTTTTAACCTTTTGTGGTGTAGTTGGTAGCGCCTTGACTTAGTAATTATAAGTCCTAGGTTCAAGTCCCGGTCGGGGTAAAAAAATTATTCATGTTTTCACATATGTAATGTGCTTATTCGGTTATTGTTGGACCCGAATGAGATTAGGAGTTGAATTAAATGCGAAAATGAAGCCACAAATGAGGTTGGGGAATTTGTAATATGAACATAGTGGCATTCAGATAGAATGCGTTCATTTATTAGTATAGCAGATATAAACTATAAGGTTGGAATCCTTTTAACCTTCTGTGGTGTAGTTGGTAGCGCTTTAACATAGTAATTATAAGTCCTAGGTTCAAGTCCTGGTCGAGGTAATAAATTATTCATGTTTTCACATATGTAATGTGCTTATTTGGTTATTGTTGGACCCGAATGATAATGGGAATTTAATTAAATGCGAAAATGAAGCCACGAGTGAGGTTGGTGAATCTGTAATATGAACATAGTGGCATTCAGATAGAATGCGTTCATTCCTTATTATAGCACATATAAGCTATAAGGTTGGAGTCCTTTAAACCTTCTGTGGTGTAGTTGGTAGCGCATTGACTTAGTAATTCTAAGCCCTTAGTTAAATCCCGGTCAGGGTTAAAAAATGATTCATGTTTTCACATATGTAATATGCTTATTTGGTTATTGTTGGACCCGAATGAGATTGGGAGTTGAATTGAATGTGAAAATGAATCCACGAGTGAGGTTGGGTAGTCTGTAATATGAACATAGTGGTATTCAGATGGAATGCTTTCATTCCTAAGTATAGCAGATATAAGCTATAAGGCTGGATTTCTTTTAACCTTTTGTGGTGTAGTTGGTAGCACCTTGACTTAGCAATTATAAATCCTAGGTTCAAGTCCCGGTCGGGGTAAAAAATGATTCATGTTTTCACATATGTAATGTGCTTATTTGGTTATTGTTGGACGTGATTGAGATTGGGAGTTAAATTAAATGCGAAAATGAAACCATGAGTGAGGTTGGGGAATCTGTAATATGAACATAGTGGCATTCAAATAGAATGCGTTCATTCCTAAGTATAGCAGATATAATCTATAAGGCTGGATTCCTTTTAACCTTCTGTGGTGTAGTTGGTAGTGCCTTGTCTTAGTAATTATAAGTCCTAGGTTCAAGTCCCGGTCGGGGTAAAAAAATGATTCATATTTTCACATATGTAATATGCTTATTTGGTTATTTTTGGACATGAATGAGATTGGGAGTTGAATTAAATGCGAAAATGAAGACACAAATGAGGTTGGGGAATCTGTAATATGAACATAGTGGATTCAGATAGAATGCGTTCATTCCTTAGTATAGCAGATATAAGCTATAAGGTTGGATTCCTTTTAACCTTCTGTGGTGTAGTTGGTAGCGCCTTGACTTAGTAATTATAAGTCCTAGGTTCAAGTCCTGGTTGAGGTAAGCAATTATTCATGTTTTCACGTATGTAATGTGCTTATTTGTTTATTGTTGGACCCGAATGATAATGGGAGTTGAATTAAATGCGAAAATGAAGCCACAGGTGAGGTTGGGGAATCTGTAATATGAACATAGTGGCATTTAGATAGAATGCATTCATTCCTAAGTATAGCAGATATAAGCTATAAGGTTGGATTCCTTTTAACCTTCTGTGGTGTAGTTGGTAGCACCTTGACTTAGTAGTTATAAGTCCTAGGTTCAAATCCCAGTCGGGGTAAAATATGATTCATGTTTCACACTTGTAATGTGCTTATTTGGCTATTGTTGGACCGAATGAGATTGGGAGTTGAATTAAATGCGAAAATGAAGCCATGAGTGAGGTTGGGGAATCTGTAATATGAACATAGTGGCATTTAGATAGAATGCGTTCATTCCTTAATATAGCAGATATAAGCTATAAGGTTGGATTCCTTTTAACCTTTTGTGGTGTAGTTGGTAGCGCCTTGACTTAGTAATTATAAGTCCTAGGTTCAAGTCCCGGTCGGGGTAAAAAAATTATTCATGTTTTCACATATGTAATGTGCTTATTCGGTTATTGTTGGACCCGAATGAGATTAGGAGTTGAATTAAATGCGAAAATGAAGCCACAAATGAGGTTGGGGAATCTGTAATATGAACATAGTGGCATTCAGATAGAATGCGTTCATTTATTAGTATAGCAGATATAAACTATAAGGTTGGAATCCTTTTAACCTTCTGTGGTGTAGTTGGTAGCGCTTTAACATAGTAATTATAAGTCCTAGGTTCAAGTCCTGGTCGAGGTAATAAATTATTCATGTTTTCACATATGTAATGTGCTTATTTGGTTATTGTTGGACCCGAATGATAATGGGAATTTAATTAAATGCGAAAATGAAGCCACGAGTGAGGTTGGTGAATCTGTAATATGAACATAGTGGCATTCAGATAGAATGCGTTCATTCCTTATTATAGCACATATAAGCTATAAGGTTGGAGTCCTTTAAACCTTCTGTGGTGTAGTTGGTAGCGCATTGACTTAGTAATTCTAAGCCCTTAGTTAAATCCCGGTCAGGGTTAAAAAATGATTCATGTTTTCACATATGCAATATGCTTATTTGGTTATTGTTGGACCCGAATGAGATTGGGAGTTGAATTGAATGTGAAAATGAATCCACGAGTGAGGTTGGGTAGTCTGTAATATGAACATAGTGGTATTCAGATGGAATGCTTTCATTCCTAAGTATAGCAGATATAAGCTATAAGGCTGGATTTCTTTTAACCTTTTGTGGTGTAGTTGGTAGCACCTTGACTTAGCAATTATAAATCCTAGGTTCAAGTCCCGGTCGGGGTAAAAAATGATTCATGTTTTCACATATGTAATGTGCTTATTTGGTTATTGTTGGACGTGATTGAGATTGGGAGTTAAATTAAATGCGAAAATGAAACCATGAGTGAGGTTGGGGAATCTGTAATATGAACATAGTGGCATTCAAATAGAATGCGTTCATTCCTAAGTATAGCAGATATAATCTATAAGGCTGGATTCCTTTTAACCTTCTGTGGTGTAGTTGGTAGTGCCTTGTCTTAGTAATTATAAGTCCTAGGTTCAAGTCCCGGTCGGGGTAAAAAAATGATTCATATTTTCACATATGTAATATGCTTATTTGGTTATTTTTGGACATGAATGAGATTGGGAGTTGAATTAAATGCGAAAATGAAGACACAAATGAGGTTGGGGAATCTGTAATATGAACATAGTGGATTCAGATAGAATGCGTTCATTCCTTAGTATAGCAGATATAAGCTATAAGGTTGGATTCCTTTTAACCTTCTGTGGTGTAGTTGGTAGCGCCTTGACTTAGTAATTATAAGTCCTAGGTTCAAGTCCTGGTTGAGGTAAACAATTATTCATGTTTTCACGTATGTAATGTGCTTATTTGTTTATTGTTGGACCCGAATGATAATGGGAGTTGAATTAAATGCGAAAATGAAGCCACAGGTGAGGTTGGGGAATCTGTAATATGAACATAGTGGCATTTAGATAGAATGCATTCATTCCTAAGTATAGCAGATATAAGCTATAAGGTTGGATTCCTTTTAACCTTCTGTGGTGTAGTTGGTAGCACCTTGACTTAGTAGTTATAAGTCCTAGGTTCAAATCCCAGTCGGGGTAAAATATGATTCATGTTTCACACTTGTAATGTGCTTATTTGGCTATTGTTGGACCGAATGAGATTGGGAGTTGAATTAAATGCGAAAATGAAGCCATGAGTGAGGTTGGGGAATCTGTAATATGAACATAGTGGCATTTAGATAGAATGCGCTCATTCATAAGTATAGCAGATATACGCTATAAGGTTGGATTCCTTTTAACCTTCTGTGATGTAGCTGGTAGCGCCTTGACTTAGTACTGATAAGTCCTAGGTTGAAGTCCCGGTCGGTGTAAAAAATGATTCATGTTTTCACATATGTAATGTGCTTATTTGGTTATTGTTGGACCCGAATGAGATTGGGAGTTGAATTAAATGCGAAAATGAAGCCACGAGTGAGGTTGGGGAATCTGTAATATGAACATAGTGGCAATCAGATAGAATGCGTTCATTTCTAAGTATAGCAGATATAAGCTATAAGGTTGGATTCCTTTTAACCTTCTGTGGTGTAGTTGATAGCGCTTTGACTTAGTAATTATAAGTCCTAGTTTCAAGTCCCAGATGGGGAAAAATATTATTCATGTTTTCACATATATAATGTGCTTATTTGGTTATTTTTGGGCCCGAATGAGATTGGTAGTTGAATTAAATGCGAAAATGAAGCCACAAGTGAAGTAAAGGAATCTGCAAAATGAACATAGTGGCATTCAGATAGAATGCGTTCATTCCTAAGTATAGCATATATAAGCTATAAGGTTAGATTTCTTTAAACCTTCTGTGGTGTAGTTGGTAGCGCCTAGACTTAGTAATTATAAGTCCTAGGTTCAAGTCCCGGTCGGGGTAAAAAATGATTCATGTTTTCACATATGTAATGTACTTATTTGGTTATTGTTGGACCGAATGAGATTTGGAGTTGAATTAAATGCAAAAATGAAGCCACGAGTGAGGCTGGGGAATCTGTAATATGAACATAGTGGCATTCAGATAGAATGCGTTCATTCCTAAGTATAGCAGATATAAGCTATAAGGTTGGATTCCTTTTAACCTTCTGTGGTGTAGTTGGTAGCACCTTGACTTAGTAATTATAAGTCCTAGATTCAAGTCCTGGTAGGGGAAAAGTTATTCATGTTTTCACACATGTAATGTGCTTATTTGGTTATTGTTGGACCCGAATGTGATTGGGAGTTGAATTAAATGCGAAAATGAAGCCACGGGTGAGGTTGGGAAATCTGTAATATGAACATAATTTTATTCATATAGAATGCGTTCATTCCTAAGTATAGCAGATATAAGTAATAAGGTTGGATTCCTTTTAACCGTCTGTTGTGTAGTTAGTAGCGCCTTGACTTAGTAATTATATGTCCTAGGTTCAAGTCCCGGTCGGGGTAAAAAATTATTCATGCTTTCACATATGTAATGTGCTTATTTGGTTATTGTTGAACCCAAATGAGATTGGGAGTTGAATTAAATGTGAAAATGAAGCCACGAGTGAGGTTGGGGAATCTGTAATATAAACATAGTGGCATTCAGATAGAATGCGTTCATTCCCAAGTATAGCAGATATAAGCAATAAGGTTGGATTCCTTTTAACCTTCTGTGGTGTAGTTGGTAGTGCCTTTACTTAGTAATTATATGTCCTAGGATCTAGTCCCAGTCGGGGTAAAAATTATATATATATATATATATATATATATATATATATATATATATATATATATATATATATATATATATATATATATATATATATATATATATATATATATATATATATATCAGAATTTTTTTTTATCTGAGAAGTCATTTTTCAAATGTAACAATTTTATTCTCATCTTAAAATTTAGCATATTAATATAATATATTTGCTATTATAATGAACTTGGGAAATTGACCCTAAATTGTGTAAATGTGGATTGTTTTATGTAACAGGATGCACGGTATAATGTGGTGCAGAGTTATGAGTCAGGTTTTATGATGAGTTTTTTTTTTTTGGCGGGGAGAATGAAAGAAAACATGTGTGCCTGTACTGAAACACGGTTAATTAAATCCCGTAGAGTATCTTGGC
>JAXCGZ010020763.1:105000-112500 GCA_037179515.1 Halocaridina rubra
TTTTTGGTGATAACAGATAAGCATCTTATTTATATGTGTTTATTTCTAGATTAACAATTAATTCCTCAGAACTCTAATTGCTACAGTTCCTGTCACGATCGATTCCAGATTCTCGCCCCCAAGGGGGAGACTGCTAAGCTGTGAACGTGACTTCTACCCCTGGCAAGGTCTGAACTGTCACTGACTGTGCTCTGTTGCTACTCGTGGCGGTCGGTGGGTATCGAGTGCGTTACTGCCACCTGGCACTTATAGGCATGTATGAAATGCCTTGTGAGGCTATAGGCATCTTCAATATGCCTTACAACACTCCCCACCCCTAAACTGAAATATCTCCCATATTTCTGATTGAGCATAACTACTTCTATGAGAGCCTTATAATTTTCTATCATTGTTTTACAAAAACGGGGCAGAACTATCTAAGAAACTGACTTATGAAACTTTTGCAATCTCATACAATTATCTAAACATATTACAGTAATGTCAGAATTACTATTCAAAAAGCTGACTAAGAAAAATCTGTTCTTTATAATAAGCATTGTAATTAAAACACAAAATCAATCTTAAGTATTCTCAATTGCAATATATAGCTAGTAAGCATTGGCAAAATTACTTAAGAACAAAGCTAATTAAGCTATTTCATTAATCAAACAGTACACAATACATTTGTACATTACGTATGCAAGCACTTTTAAAACAAAACATTTGTCATGGTGAGAAAAACTAAAACCTCACAATTACAATATGTAATTACTGTTCAAGGACAAACTGATATGAGAATTCAATGAACATGCTATAAAACACATTCGTTTATGATCTTTCTTCACAAAGATCTGCATACCACCCCTCAACCTGAGAACTAAATGAGGTGGGGATTCTTCTGCAAACTCAATGAACATAAAGATTAAATCATGATTCAAAACAATGATAATATTTAAGCAGAAAACAACTTATTATGATTTTTGCAAATTGTACAATTTATCAATGATACTTATTCTAATAAACTTACATCTAAGGGAGACTCTGAGGTTTTTTGTTTAAAATTATCTTAAAGCTAGAAACAAAATTAAAAATTCAAGTATTGTCTTTGCACATCGTGGTCAAAGACGATGGAGACATTCTCTTTCCCATTTTTTTCCAGTTCTGATATGTGGGGGAACATACTTTGTAATTTAACTAATAAGGGATTTCCCATACCCTTTCTTTCTCTTTTCACTAAAGTTATGATATGTATTGGGATTCTTTCTTTCCCATTTTTCATTTTTTATTTTTTCGGGGTCGGGGATTTTCATTTCCCCCCCCCAAGGGTTATCATTGCCTAGGACTTGCAATCTCATTCCACTTTCCCGGGACCTTCGCCTGACCACTTTGAGGTAGGCCCGGGTTTCTACACGTACCACGGATCCTCTTCTTATCTGGAGACTGGCAAGACAAAAGGGAGGGCATCAACCGGATCAGCCGGCACCCCTCCTGCCCGCTTTTGTGCGACTTTTGAGGTGGCCCTAGACTCTGACCATCTCTCACGCTCCTCCTCAAATAAGGCGCATCTCACTTCAATAGCTGAAAAATACGATCATACTGAAGTAGATTCCAAGGGCGGAAATTAGAGCCTAATGTCACTAATACAAATGTAGAAAGAATACATATGACCTCTGCACACAAACAAAGGACATTTGTCTGTATCCAGAGGGTATTCTTCGCCTCCCTGCATCTGCAGGTGTTTGCAATCTCTCCCATGGGTAAAAGGGACTGGTCTGTGAAAATCAAATGTAAAAATTGCAGGTCGGGGCTGCCTGGAAATAGGGTGGTAATGGAAAGTATGTGTCTACACCATTAGATTATTATTCCAAGATACTTAGGACTTAGCTGAGTAACTGATACATAACTTTAGTCTACTATAGATATAAAAAAGAACAGTCATGAAATGCTGATAACAGCCACTAAAGAAATACTCTTCTTACCAGTGACTACAGTAACATCAAGGATGAATTCAAGATAATAGATACAAATCATTTGGTTACTGCTGATAGCATTTACTAAAATAACAATTATGCAAAAGGCCATTGAATGATAGCAATAATAACAACCAACATAATAATAACAATACTACTCAGGAATAGCAGCGCATATGCAATTGAGACTGGCATTTCGAAGTAAGAACAGAGTCTTACACTCATACTTCACAACGATGCTACTTCTAACACTGTTTCCTTTGGCTATTCGAATTCCTGCGGTCATAACATGTAAATATCTGTATATATATAGGAGCATTGTCATTAACTTTCTGGTTGCCCAATTTGTCACTGGGAGCTTTATCTATTTTCTAAAACAGTTGCAATATGTGGCAGAAAAACTCATACAATAATCAGTTCCACTGATGTGTTATCAGTATTTATGCAATATCAGCATGCAAAAAACTTATCAACTGAAATAAAACTTGGGCACACTTATCATCTAGCAAATTTGCAAAGAAATCTAAAAAGAATCAACAATCATAATACTCTGTTACATAGAGAAATAACATTGTTCCGTTTGTAAAGGGTAAAAGGATGAGAGAGAGAGAGAGAGAGAGAGAGAGAGAGAGAGAGAGAGAGAGAGAGAGAGAGAGAGAGAGAGAGAGAGAGAGAGAGAGAGAGAATATTTACTTTTCTTCAAAAAGCATATAATTTTCTCTTATAAAGCCCTTTTTTATGACTAAACTTCCTGCCCAAACTATACAAGTGGGACAAAGTGCAACTGCAATAATTTTTTAACATCTAAAGAAGAATAAAAAAATAAAATAACTTAGTGTACAACTGCAGAAACATCGAAGCACAAATCCATTCCTTTCTGTTTAACATTACAAAGGACTTTACTGAAATGAGCATACACATCCTTGTCTATTATGACAATCTTTTCTCTTTCTATAAATCAGAGGGATGAGTCCAAGCACACACGTTATAAGTCAACATACCCCTGATGAAATCAAAGCAAAATACTACAATCACATGTGATAATATCTCTACTACTATCAAAAAATTTACAATTTTCTTAATAAACGACTTAAAAGACTTTAGTATCATTATTTTTAAATTTCAGACTCAACATAGAAGCTCTGAGAATCTCAATTATCTTAATTAGCTCAATTGTGATCATAAATTTAATGACAATGATTGCAATTAACAATAATTGTCTTTAGATAATTTTTTCAAAACTCTTTAATTATAATATATCAAAGGGACAAAGATATTAAAGATTTTTTCAACACAAAAAAAAGATAAAAAAACGTACCTGAAAAGAATATGAAAAGTTTGTCTCTGTGTATGCGGCAATAGAATTAAAAATTATATTTCATTTGCAGCATTAAAGAATGCATTTTTCTTAAGTTTCATAATCTCTTGAGGAGTTGTGCATGAAAAATTAATATATATATATTCTTCTACTAACTCAAATTTGAATTTTTTCAAGTGACTATTCAACAGAACTACCTCAGGAGACAGGGGGGAGTTATAAATTTTTCTTCTTTTCATACTTACAATTGGGTAGGTACTTAATTAACTTCTTTTTTACTCTCTTTCCTTTTCCTACCCAAAAATACTGGCCAATATCTGTCTTCTGGCTTTCGAATGGCTAGCTTTCGCGGGGAGTTTTGCTTGTAGGAGCTGTGTCTCCCCTGTCCCTTTGGTTTCTGGATCAACTTCGTCTCTTTCAAATACAGGAAACGACTGTTTGACATTCTTGTTGTCATTTATTGTGAATTTACACTCCTTTCATGACCAGGCTGAAATAATTGTGACAAACATTATCATGGCTAAAACTTCCAAAGTTTTATTTTATCTATCTAACATGTCCCTTCGGACAAATAATGTATATACTGCAGCTAGAAAGGAAAATAAAGAATAATTCATCCATTCACGTCTTTTATCACTTAATATCTATCTTGGCATTCTCGAACATCGAATAATAATCTCATTGGCGAGTAGGGGACGAAACAAATACCATAAAATTTGCAGCTCAACCATATCTGGGCAGGTGGAGAATCACTTTCTCAAAAATATCCCTCAATAGATATCGCAAGAGCTACATCACCTCCCATAAAAATACACTGATATGGCCTACATAAAGACACGGTGGAGCAGGGGAAGAATCTTCGCAGACTCCTTCCCCATCATGCTTCCCTAAGTGACTTTCCTGCGACTCCATGCACGAAAGCAACCCCCCCAATATACCCCCAGTCAGTCATAACCATTCTCTCTCACACTCGTATCACTTCAAAACACTCACTCCTTTTCTCTCTGTACAATTCCCCCTTTTCCCCTCTCTCTGAAGGAGTGTGTGGGTGAAGTCTCGGTTGAGCCATGTGGTCACATGACAGCGTCACCAGTCCTAGGTCCCCCCTCTACTCCCACTAAGGTGCGTTAAGGCTACACAACAACTTCCCCAACCCCAGCATTCTGAGGGCGAGAGTTTGTTGGCAGTCTCTCGAGGCATATCCCTCACTGCTATCAGACCCCATTCTTTCTCCCCCTCTAAGCTACGTTAGGGTTACACTTAAACCCCCCCCTATCCCAGCACAGCACAAATCACTCGATTCTACTCTTACCGCCTGCACAACAAAAAAATAAAAACTCGCTATATCTAACAGTAAAGATCTAAATAGCATCTTAGAACTTACTTATTCATCAAAAGGATATATGATACACGCAGCTTAATATCAATTCTTTATAATGCGATGCTAGAAGAACGATCGGTCATTTCTGTCTTTCTCTCGCCAAAACATTACACCCACGAAAAAAAGAAAGAACCTTGAAAACAGGTGCAAGGATTTTCTCACTCGATTTCTTATGATTTAAGAAATTAATATAAAAATGATTTTACACGTACATTCAATCTTTTTCAATTGAAATCAATACATTTGCCTTCTTAATAATAAACTTAGTCATTAATACAAATAAATATAACACCCTTCAAATGCAATTTCGTTTTATTATTCAAATATTAACAAAATTGGAGTTTATTACTGCTTATAGCTATTAGTGCATATTATCCACGTTAGTAATGGGTACAGAAATTCTACTTCTATTAACTTACTAGAGCCACACCCCTCATAGGCAGCTTGGCTGAGTCAAAGCATAACTACAAGGTAAAATGGCGGCATCCGCCGACCTCAATTTCTTTTAATAATGGTCCAATTACTCACTGCATACAGATCACAAATACTTAGCTATTTTGAGAAACTGCTTGAAGAACATCACAGCAACAGGCAATGGAGGTGGGTGTTCTTCTTTCTTCTGGGCGCAGGAGGTTCCCGCCTACTTCTCCATCTCTTTCGTAAAATCGACAAATCACCATCTTTTTGGTTGGATCCGGCAACTTATACTTCTGGTAAGAGGCGTTTTCTCTCAAAGCCCCAGTCACACTTCGACTCACTGTGACGGTGGCGTACATGAAGGTGCTCGTTGTCCTTTTACTGCTGGGGGCCTTGCCAACACGGGGGCGGGGGAAAGTGACTGGTTCTGGTAACATGATACTGTTGGTGTAGGGGAGCTGAGACTTTCTCCCTTTTGACATAGCTGTCTCGCTGCTTGTAAGCATCTAGAAGTTTCTTCATCACTCGAACATTTTTTCCATAGATGCTTTGTATTTGTTCCTTCTGTATTATTAATTCTTCTTTCTCTTCACCGTAGTAACGGCGTGGATTGATCCCGAGCTGGTCACCAATGTCGTGGGGCTTTCATCCCACCAAGTGTCACCAATGTCGTGTGGACATTATTCCATCAATGGACACCAATGTCGTGGGGAAATTACTCCCACTAGTTTTCACCAATTATTGTGGTGTTATTCTCTCTTGGTAGCGTGGTTGGTGATAACAGATAAGCATCTTCTCTGTATGTGTTTATTTCTAGATTAACAATTGATTCCTCAGAACTCCAATCCCTACAGTTCCTGTAAAGATTGATTCCAGATTCCCACCCCCAACAGGGAGACTGCTAAGCTGTGAACGTGACTTCTGCCCCTGGCAAGGTCTGAACTGTCACTGACTGTGCTCTGTTGCTACTCGTGGCGGTCGTTGGGTATCGAGTGCGTTCACTGCCACCCGGCACTTATTGGCATCAATGAAATGCCTTGTAAGGCTATAGGCATCTATAATATGCTTTACTACATTATTATTATTATCATTAATATTATATATTATTATTATTATTCATGAAGATGATTAATAATATTTTCTGGCATCGGGATAGAAGCGGAACGAGTTCAAACGCCTCCAGTCAATGCAAAATGTCAATCAGTAAGAGATGCAAATAGATCTGGCAGCTTGAGCAATGTAAACTAGCGGATTGATGAAGTGAAGCATTGAAAGCGCTTGTTTATAAAAGTGACTGAGAGAGAGATAAAAAATAATGAATGCATTGAAAGACGAAGCAGAAATGGGAGTGAATTTGGACATCCGCTGGTGTAGGATATAAGATAAAGCCACCATCAAAATGCAGATATTAATTGACTGTAATAATAGTAATATAAAGCCATATTCTCTTTTCATAAAATATAATCTTTATTGGATCATGATCATATGGGAATTTCGTAATATAGGAAGTTTCTTTCTATACATCTAAATATTAGAATAAGGATATAGCAATGTGATTACCTAATTGTTATTACCTAATTGTGTTTACGGGAAAGAGCCCAAAGCTCGTATCTTCCCGTCTCCTGATCGCTTCCATATTATACTTAGTGATACTTATCATACCTGTCCTTAAAACTGTGGATTGAGATAGCATTAACTACCTCCTCGCTTAGCGAATTCCAATTATCAACTACTCTTGCACTGCAAACTTTATGTGATTCAAAGAGTAGTAATAATAATAATAATAATAATAATAATAATAATAATAATAAAAATAATAATAATAATAATAATAATAATAATAATAATGATAATAATAATAATAATAATAATTATTATTATTATTATTATTATTATTATTATTATTATTATTATTATTATTATTATTATTATTATTATTATTATTATTATTATTATATGTATGGCTCTGTTTGTTTTGATAGATAGTTCAAGCGGCATGTTTACTGCTCACCTGGGCTAAAGATTAGGAACGAAGTGTCTAGCTCATTTTACACATCCCCCTCTCGACGCTGCTGATTAGCTCCAGTGAAACATGAAGTCAATACGTTGGAAATCAAGCAGGATTGCAGGATATGCCAGAGGATGATTTAAGGCATTTTCCTCCATCAACTGCCTCCGGGTCTCTCCCTCCGAATTTTCTCTCAGGGTTTACACTTCAAGCCTTTGACTCCCGTGTGCGCCTTCAAGGCAGCAGGAAATGATGCAGGTAGCATCACCTACTATAATAGTGGTAGGAGACATTTGCTTGACCTGAACTTAATAATAATAATAATAATAATAATAATAATAATAATTATTATTGTTATTATTATTATTATTATTATTATTATTATTATTATTATTATTATTATTATTATTATAGCATTGCAACAGTA
>JAXCGZ010020763.1:117500-130000 GCA_037179515.1 Halocaridina rubra
AGAGTAAGGTTATGAGGTGTAGAAGAAATGAGGATGGTGCTAGATTGAATGTTATGTTGAATGGAGAGACACTTGAGGAAGTTGAACAGTTTAAGCATTCAGGTTCGGTTATAACTGCAATTGGTGGAGTGGAAGCAGATGTGTGGCACAGAGTGAATGAAGGATGTAAAGTGTTGGGTGCGTTGAAAGGAGTGATGAAGAATAGAGGGTTGGAAATGAATGTTAAGAAAGTTTTGTATGAGAAAGTGGTTGTGCCAACTGTAATGTATGGATCAGAGTTATGGGGGTATAAAAGTAAGTGAGAGACGGAAACTAAATGTGTTTGAGATGAAATGCCTGAGGAGTATGATTGGTGTATCTCGGTTGGATAGGGTTAGGAATGAAATAGTGAGAGCAAGAACGACCGTGAGGAGAGATATTGCAGGCAGAGTAGATATGAATGTTCTGAGATGGTTTGGCCATGTTGAAAGGATGGATGATGAAAAATTGTTGAAAGAGGTGTTGAATGCGAGAGTTGATGGGAGAAATGCTAGAGGGAGGCCTAGGTTTGGGTGGATGGATGGAGTAAGGAGAGCCCTGAATGATAGGAGGATGGATGTGAGGGAAGCAAGTGAGCGTGCTAGGAATAATAATAATAATAATAATAATAATAATAATAATAATAATAATAATAATAATAATAATAATAATAATAATAATAATAATAATAAAAACCTTTATTTCCATTTTACAATGGGTATTCATCAGCCGGGGCAACCTCCAACCCCCCCACTGTAGTGCCAACCACAGCAGTAACCTGCCAGTAAACAACTTAAACTCTTGGACGGGAACCGATCTCTCGACCTCGTGAACGCGAAGCCAGCGCGTTACCACTGTACTAGCCAGCAGGCTAGTACAGGAATAGGAATGAGTGGCGAGCGATTGTGATGCAGCTCTGATGGGTATCTGCTGTTACCACGGGGCTGCATCTTACAGAGGTAGCCCTGTGGTAGGGGCAGTAGGGGAGTTGGCAGTTGTGAAGCGACACAGGTTGTGGAAGAGCCGGGAGGATGGGCTGTGGCACTCCAGCAGTGCCGTCTGAACGGTCGCTAACTCCCTCGTCATTGCCCATAGAGCAAAGTAATCCCCTTATTGTTTTCTTTTTTTGATGTCGGCTACCCCCCAATTAAAGGGGGAAACAGCCAAGGTAGACATATATATATATATATATATATATATATATATATATATATATATATATATATATATATATATATATATATATATATATATATATATATATATATATATATATATATATATATATATATATATATATACAGGAATATATGGAGAACACTGGCTCGAAACATCGACCCCACATAAAAGTGGGAAAAGATGTAGACGAAGAAGAAGAATATATATATATATATATATATATATATATATATATATATATATATATATATATATATATATATATATATATATATATATATATATATATATATATATATATATATATATATATGCGAGCACACACTTACACACGCAAAGAGAAAGAGATAAAGAAAGATAGATAAAGATATTTTCTAAGAAAATTAAAGAGTTAATTTTGATAGTCTTATATATATTATATATTCGGAAGATAATTGTAAATTAATGCGTTACTGTAATTTACAATATATGCTATGATAATAATAATAATAATAATAAAAAAATAATAATTAATAATAATAATAATTATAATAATAATAATAATAATAAAAATAATAATGATAATAATATGATAATGATGATGATGATGATAATGGTGATGATGATGATGATAATGATGATGATTGTTCACAGGAAAGATGACCCCAGATCTGCCGCTTGTCCTGATGTAAATGCTCTCGTGTCAGGCCGACAGCAACAACAACAACAATCAGGCAGTCGTAACGAGCCTGCAGCCTCTCGAAGCTTCCTCCATATTACCAATAACAACTTTCTTAAAAATAACAAAAACAAGTTGAGTGCCGCTTTGAACCGCGAGGCCCGAGCCAATGGCGTATGCGCGGGTGCCGGCCCAGAGGCAGGAAAACGGAATGCCAAGCAAGATAGAAAACAACTTAGAAAACAAGATAAGAAACGGGAAAAGAAGACAGACAGCCAGAGGGAGGTAAAGCAAGTTGAGGTACGCGAGGTCAAAATAGACAGGAAACCACAAATAATCGTAGACAGGAGTGAGGAAGACTCGGAGCTAGAAGATGATGTATGGGCAAAACGACGAGCTCTTGGTGAGTACAATTATGCAGCTTTTTATTTATATTATTAAAAACGATGTTATCTTCTTTTTTCGATTGCCCCTCGTCTCATATTTGCCTCTGTTTTCAACCCTAGGTTCCTTCTTACATGAGTTGAGGTAATCACCCTGTACAGATCAAGATTTAAATGTTTTTGCTTGTGTAGGATGGAAAAGTATAGGCTATGCAGATGTGTTGACCCATAGTCGGTTCGTAATGGAAAGAAGATTAAGTATAAGATAATATTTTCTTTCTATATTGAAAATATGTCGTAACTTACGTCTATCTACTTCTAAACTTTTTGTAATCAAAGTACACAAATGTGCGAAGGTCTGATGTAAATGAAGAACAAAAGTTTTTAGATGTAAAGGGACGTCCAAGTCGCACACTTATTGCAACCACTGTACCGTATTAATATAAAAATACTCTAGTGATTGGAGTATTGGTAATAAGATGTTCTATTACGAGGCAATGTCTCCATTGTGAACCGCCTATGGATTAAGAATTTTGCACCACATTGAATATCCCACATATTAATGAACCCAAACTGAATTGAAATGGACTGTATTTCTGTGAAAATGCGCTTTTTAACCATTTTCTTATATAGGACATTGCTCTACCTAACCTTATGGTAGGTAGTCAGCTTTTTGAGAATATACATTCCTTCCAAATATTTCTTTTAACCGCGTCTTCTTCATTATGTAATTTATGGAAGTATTTTTGAATGTTCATTTTCTAGGAAACATACTCCCTCATACTGGATCCGTAAACAAGTGTATTCCTTAAGTATGATAGCCTACCTATTCGTATGAGTTATATATATCCCTTACGAAGTGAGGAAAGACGAAAATGCCTCTTTAACCGAGAACCATCAGTGCTTTTAGACTAACATAAGACCGAATTACATGGCTGAGCTAATTTTCCCATCTACTTTTGCTCTGTGTGTGTAATTACCTAATTGTAATCACCTAATTGTATTTACGGGAAAGCGCCCAAAGCTCGTATCTTCTCGTCTCCTGTTCGCTTCCATTTTATACTTAGTGATACTTATCATACCTGTCCTTAAAACTATGGATTGAGATAGCATTAACTATCTCCTCGCTTAGCGAATTCCAATTATCAACTACTCTTACACTGACAAAGTATTTCCTTACATCCTGCAAAGAAGTTTTCTTACGAAGCTTCAAACTATGACCTCTAGTTCTAGAGCCTGCCATATCAAAAAATCGATCCCTATCCACTCTATCATAACAATGAAGGAATTAAAAGACTGTCACCATATCCCCCCTCAATCTTCTAACTTCGAGTGATGGTAAGTCTAATTCCCTCAGCCTCTCATCATAACTGAGATGGCGTATTTCTGGCACCAGTTTCGTGGCATGTCTTTGAACTTTTTCAAGCTTAGCTATGTGCTTTTTCAAGTGCGGATTCCAAAATGGGGCTGCATATATGTGATTACCTAATTACCTAGTTACCTAATTATGTTTACGGGAAAGAGCCCAAAGCTCGTATCTTCCCGTCTCCTGATCGCTTCCATTTTATACTTAGTGATACTTATCATACCTGTCCTTAAAACTATGGATTGAGATAGCATTAACTACCTCCTCGCTTAGCCAATTCCAGTTATCAACTACTCTTACACTGAAAAAGTATTTCCTTACATCCTGCAAAGAAGTATTCTTACGAAGCTTCAAACTATGACCTCTAGTTCTAGAGCCAGCCATATCAAAATATCGATCCCTATCCACTCTATCATAACCATGAAGGAATTTAAAGACTGTCACCATATCCCCCCTCAATCTTCTAGCTTCGAGTGATGGTAAGTCTAATTCCCTCAGCCTCTCATCATATGTGTGTGTGATTACCTAATTGTGATTACCTAATTGTATTTACGGGAAAGAGCCCAAAGCTCGTAGCTTCTCGTCTCCTGTTCGCTTCCATTTTATACTTAGTGATACTTATCATACCTGTCCTTAAAACTATGGATTGAGATAGCATTAACTACCTCCTCGCTTAGCGAATTCCAATTATCAATTACTCTTACACTGACAAAGTATTTCCTTACATCCTGCAGAGAAGTTTTCTTACGAAGCTTCAAACTATGACCTCTAGTTCTAGAGCCTGCCATATCAAAAAATCGATCCCTATCCACTCTATCATAACAATGAAGGAATTAAAAGACTGTCACCATATCCCCCCTCAATCTTCTAGCTTCGAGTGATGATAAGTCTAATTCCCTCAGCCTCTCATCATAACTGAGATTGCGTATTTCTGGCACCAGTTTCGTGGCATGTCTTTGAACTTTTTCAAGCTTAGTTAGGTGCTTTTTCAAGTGCGGATTCCAAAATGGGGCTGCATATATGTGATTACCTAATTACCTAATTACCTAATAATGTTTACGGGAAAGAGCCCAAAGCTCGTATCTTCCCGTCTCCTGATCACCTCCATTTTATACTTAGTGATACTTATCATACCTGTCCTTAAAACTATGGATTGAGATAGCATTAACTACCTCCTTGCTTAGCCAATTCCAGTTATCAACTACTCTTACACTGAAAAAGTATTTCCTTACATCCTGCAAAGAAGTATTCTTACGAAGCTTCAAACTATGACCTCTAGTTCTAGAGCCAGCCATATCAAAATATCAATCCCTATCCACTCTATCATAACCATGAAGGAATTTAAAGACTGTCACCATATCCCCCCTCAATCTTCTAGCTTCGAGTGATGGTAAGTCTAATTCCCTCAGCCTCTCATCATATGTGTGTGATTACCTAATTGTGATTACCTAATTGTGTTTACGGGAAAGAGCCCAAAGCTCGTATCTTCCCGTCTCCTGATCGCTTCCATTTTATACTTAGTGATACTTATCATACCTGTCCTTAAAACTATGGATTGAGATAGCATTAACTACCTCCTCGCTTAGCCAATTCCAGTTATCAACTACTCTTACACTGAAAAAGTATTTCCTTACATCCTGCAAAGAAGTATTCTTACGAAGCTTCAAACTATGACCTCTAGTTCTAGAGCCAGCCATATCAAAATATCGATCCCTATCCACTCTATCATAACCATGAAGGAATTTAAAGACTGTCACCATATCCCCCCTCAATCTTCTAGCTTCGAGTGATGGTAAGTCTAATTCCCTCAGCCTCTCATCATATGTGTGTGTGATTACCTAATTGTGATTACCTAATTGTATTTACGGGAAAGAGCCCAAAGCTCGTAGCTTCTCGTCTCCTGTTCGCTTCCATTTTATACTTAGTGATACTTATCATACCTGTCCTTAAAACTATGGATTGAGATAGCATTAACTACCTCCTCGCTTAGCGAATTCCAATTATCAATTACTCTTACACTGACAAAGTATTTCCTTACATCCTGCAGAGAAGTTTTCTTACGAAGCTTCAAACTATGACCTCTAGTTCTAGAGCCTGCCATATCAAAAAATCGATCCCTATCCACTCTATCATAACAATGAAGGAATTAAAAGACTGTCACCATATCCCCCCTCAATCTTCTAGCTTCGAGTGATGATAAGTCTAATTCCCTCAGCCTCTCATCATAACTGAGATTGCGTATTTCTGGCACCAGTTTCGTGGCATGTCTTTGAACTTTTTCAAGCTTAGTTAGGTGCTTTTTCAAGTGCGGATTCCAAAATGGGGCTGCATATATGTGATTACCTAATTACCTAATTACCTAATAATGTTTACGGGAAAGAGCCCAAAGCTCGTATCTTCCCGTCTCCTGATCGCCTCCATTTTATACTTAGTGATACTTATCATACCTGTCCTTAAAACTATGGATTGAGATAGCATTAACTACCTCCTCGCTTAGCCAATTCCAGTTATCAACTACTCTTACACTGAAAAAGTATTTCCTTACATCCTGCAAAGAAGTATTCTTACGAAGCTTCAAACTATGACCTCTAGTTCTAGAGCCAGCCATATCAAAATATCAATCCCTATCCACTCTATCATAACCATGAAGGAATTTAAAGACTGTCACCATATCCCCCCTCAATCTTCTAGCTTCGAGTGATGGTAAGTCTAATTCCCTCAGCCTCTCATCATATGTGTGTGATTACCTAATTGTGATTACCTAATTGTGTTTACGGGAAAGAGCCCAAAGCTCGTATCTTCTCGTCTCCTGTTCGCTTCCATTTTATACTTAGTGATACTTATCATACCTGTCCTTAAAACTATGGATTTAGATAGCATTAACTACCTCCTCGCTTAGCGAATTCCAATTATCAATTACTCTTACACTGACAAAGTATTTCCTTACATCCTGCAGAGAAGTTTTCTTGCGAAGCTTCAAACTATGACCTCTAGTTCTAGAGCCTGCCATATCAAAAAATCGATCCCTATCCACTCTATCATAACAATGAAGGAATTAAAAGACTGTCACCATATCCCCCCTCAATCTTCTAGCTTCGAGTGATGATAAGTCTAATTCCCTCAGCCTCTCATCATAACTGAGATTGCGTATTTCTGGCACCAGTTTCGTGGCATGTCTTTGAACTTTTTCAAGCTTAGTTATGTGCTTTTTCAAGTGCGGATTCCAAAATGGGGCTGCATATATGTGAATACCTAATTACCTAATTACCTAATTATGTTTACGGGAAAGAGCCCAAAGCTCGTATCTTCCCGTCTCCTGATCGCCTCCATTTTATACTTAGTGATACTTATCATACCTGTCCTTAAAACTATGGATTGAGATAGCATTAACTACCTCCTCGCTTAGCCAATTCCAGTTATCAACTACTCTTACACTGAAAAAGTATTTCCTTACATCCTGCAAAGAAGTATTCTTACGAAGCTTCAAACTATGACCTCTAGTTCTAGAGCCAGCCATATCAAAATATCGATCCCTATCCACTCTATCATAACCATGAAGGAATTTAAAGACTGTCACCATATCCCCCCCTCAATCTTCTAGCTTCGAGTGATGGTAAGCCTAATTCCCTCAGCCTCTCATCATATGTGTGTGATTACCTAATTGTGATTACCTAATTGTGTTTACGGGAAAGAGCCCAAAGCTCGTATCTTCCCGTCTCCTGATCGGTTCCATTTAGACTTAGTGATACTTATCATACCTGTCCTTAAAACTATGGATTGAGATAGCATTAACTACCTCCTCGCTTAGCGAATTCCAATTATCAACTACTCTTACACCGAAAAAGTATTTCCTTACATCCTGCAAACAAGTTTTCTTACGAAGCTTCAAACTATGACCTCTAGTTCTAGAGCCAGCCATATCAAAATGTCGATCCCTATCCACTCTATCATAACCATGAAGGAATTTAAAGACTGTCACCATATCCCCCCTCACTCTTCTAGCTTCGAGTGATGGTAAGTCTAATTCCCTCAGTCTCTCATCATAACTGAGATTGCGTATTTCTGGCACCAGTTTCGTGGCATGTCTTTGAACTTTTTCAAGCTTAGCATGTGTGTGTGTGTGCGTGTGTGTGTGTGCCACGGTCTACTTAATAAAGAGTGTGCAGATTTAGTATGTCTTTATAGGCTCTTTTACTGCTCATCATAAAAAGAGTTTGTGAGTTAAGGTACGAATTACACTGAAATATTTGTATGAAGAATTTCCTTCCTACTCCCTCATTGCGTTCAGCGTTCACTGCTTGCATTTTAAGTTGGCATTAATATTTTTTCTCTTGTTACCAGCATAGTATTTTCCATAGAGATTGAAGAACATCAACTTATATATACAAATACATACATACATGCATACATACATACACACACACACACACACACACACACACACACACACACACACACACACACACACACACACACACACACACACACACACACACACACACACACACACACACACACACACACACACAACTACTCGGTGGCTGGAGTACAACTTCAAGAGACAGAAAATGAGAGAGATCTAGGAGTAAACATACTGGCAGATTTGTCTCCAGAAATACATATAAATGGCATAGTAAGGGCAGCATATGCATTCTTATCAAATGTAAGGGTAGCCTTCAGGCACATGGACAAGGAAATGTTGAGAAATATTTATGTAACCTATGTGAGGCCAAAACTCGAATATGCAGCCCCCTTTTGGAATCCACACTTGAAAAAGCACATAGCTAAGCTTGAAAAAGTTCAAAGACATGCCACGAAACTGGTGCAGAAATACGCAATCTCAGTTATGATGAGAGGCTGAGGGAATTAGACTTATCATCACTCGAAGCTAGAAGAGTGAGGGGGGATATGGTGACAGTCTTTAAATTCCTTCATGGTTATGATAGAGTGAATAGGGATCGATATTTTGATATGGCTGGCTCTAGAACTAGAGGTCATAGTTTGCAGCTTCGTAAGAAAACTTCTTTGCAGGATGTAAGGAAATACTTTTTCAGTGTAAGAGTAGTTGATAATTGGAATTGGCTAAGCGAGGAGGTAGTTAATGCTATCTCAATCCATAGTTTTAAGGACAGGTATGATAAGTATCACTAAGTATAAAATGGAAGCGATCAGGAGACGGGAAGATACGAGCTTTGGGCTCTTTCCCGTAAACACAATTAGGTAATCACACACACACCCACACACACACACACACACACACACACACACACACACATATATATATATATATATATATATATATATATATATATATATATATATATATATATATATATATATATATATATATTTCAAGGAAGGGAATCTATCGATATTTAGTATCCATAAAAGGCAATGGAGAAAACTGCAAATTATTTACAGGTCTTCGAGAATCACTATGCATCGAATATCCCAGTTAAAGAGTAATATTCCTCTCGTCCAGAAATGATTCTTTGACACAATTTTCCTGAAGACTTGGAGTGCGAGCTTTCGGAGGCTTCAAGCCTCCATCGTCGGGCAAGTGAAGAATGGAGCCGGCCAGGAGATGGATAGTTATGAGCATAGGGCTCTTTCCCATAAGCACAATTATTTAATTACAATTACGTAATTATACTAATATCCATGAAAAACTTGTTAAACCTTTAGTGAACCGAACTCGTATCAACATTTGTTCACACCATCCTATCCGACAGGATACTATGGCGGATAAAACTCTCTACATCATAGCTCAACAAAATCAAGGAAGCTCTTTTTCAAGCACACTGTAACACGGTGATATGAGAATGATGGGAAATGTGTGTGTGCTTAGCCTGGCTAGGCTATGATATGCAGACTTCTACTTGCTGTAGCAACGCAGTTGGTAGGTATGGCATGAACATGTGGCTTACAACGCGAGCTAGGTTCCCCTGAGATCAACATGTTTTTCATGGATATTAGTGTATTATAAACATCACACTTTCATTATGAATATTCATACTTAGAGTCCACTTACAATTGTAACAGATTGTTATAAGAACAACGGAAGAAGCACTTGCTTGATATGATTGGGTTACGATAAGCAAATATTATTCTGCTACAGTAGCTTACTTGGTGAGGACGGCGTAATCATGTGATTTGCGACGTGTATTCAGTTCCCCTTATTTAACGTATTTTTCATGGATATTACTGCATTATTGAGATCACAGTTTCATTTTACAAATACATATATATATATATATATATATATATATATATATATATATATATATATATATATATATATATATATATATATATATATATATATATATATATATGTATATTCTAATAAGCACATTACCATATGTGAAGACATAAATCATTTTTACCCCGACCGGAACTTCAACCTAGGTGTTACTATGTGGTGTAGTTGGTCGCACCTTGGCATAGTAATAATATGTCCTAAGTTCAAGTCCCGGTTGGGGTGAAAATGATTCTTATATATATATATATATATATATATATATATATATATATATATATATATATATATATATATATATATATATATATATATATATATATATATATATTCTAATAAGCACATTACCATATGTGAAGACATAAATCATTTTTACCCCGACCGGAACTTCAACCTAGGTGTTACTATGTGGTGTAGTTGGTCGCACCTTGGCATAGTAATAATATGTCTTAGATTCAAGTCCCGGTCGGGGTGAAAATGATTCATATATATATATATATATATATATATATATATATATATATATATATATATATATATATATATATATATATATATATATATATACTAATAAGCACTTTACCATATGTGAAAACATGAATCATTTTTACCCCGACCGGGACTTGAACCTTGGGTCATATAATTACTATGTGGTGTAGTTGGTAGCGCCTTGGCATAGTAATAATATGTCCTAGGTTCAAATCCCGGTCGGGGTAAAAATGATTCATATATATATATATATATATATATATATATATATATATATATATATATATATATATATATATATATATATATACATACATATATATATATATATATATATATATATATATATATATATATATATATATATATATATATATATATATATATATATATATATATATATATATATAGAGAGAGAGAGAGAGAGAGAGAGAGAGAGAGAGAGAGAGAGTGAGTGAGTGAGTAAGGAAGCACATCAGTGAAACACAACTTATAAAACAATGCAATATTTGTGATCCTAACAGGATCCCTTCTCAACACAGGGAGAGGGAATCCAGTTAGGATCCGAATATAGCATTGTTTTATAAGTTTTGTTTCACTGATGGGCTTCCTTACTATTTAGTGCTGTATGCTAACAGTTTGTATTAATATATATATATATATATATATATATATATATATATATATATATATATATATATATATATATATATATATATATATATATATATATATATATATATATATATATATATATAATGTAATATATATATATATATATATATATATATATATATATATATATATATATATATATAAACCAGCCACTGAGGGGGCAAGCCAGCCTCAACTTGGTGCCGGTCCCAAGCCCGGGTAAATGTGGAGGGTTGGCGGCAGGAAGGGCATCCGGCCATAAAATATTTGTTAAAACCAAAATATGACCAGTACAGATAACAAGAATAGTCACCATACTAGGGCGTTCCCCACAGGCGACGCGTTGGGGCTTCGCCTAACCCCTCCGGAAAGACAGCATGGGCTACCCAGTCATGGGCGGGCTGAGTTAAAGAGGCAAGCTTGAGGGAGAGTGTCAGATGAGGTGCTGCGGGTGGGCACTCTTAATGTGGGGACGATGACTGGGAAGGGGCGAGAATTGGTGGACCTGATGGAGAGGAGGAGACTTGGAGTGCTATGTGTGCAGGAGACCAGGTGGAAAGGAAATAAGGCGAGGGAACTGGGTGAGGGTTGCAAATTGTTCTATAGTGGAGCAAATGAGGATGGGAGGAATGGTGTAGGAATAATACTATCCAAAGACCTGAAGGAAAGCTTACTTGGTGTGAATAGGAAGAGTGACAGAATTATGAGTTTAAAGCTGGGAATGGGAGAAGCGGTAGTGAATGTGGTATGTGCCTATGCCCCACAAACTGGTTGTACAGCGGAGAAGAAGGATGTATTTTGGGAGGAGATGGACCAGGAGCTTTGAACAATTCCCATAAGGGAGGGGGTAATTTTGGGAGGAGATCTAAATAGCCACTTGGGAATTTGGAGGGCTGGGATAGGTAGAGTTCATGTGGCTGGGGGGTGGGCGAGAGAAATGAGAGGGGAGGGAGAGTGATTAATTTTGCAGTGGCATTTGATCTGGTATTAGTCAACGCATTCTTTGAGAAAAAGGAAAACAGATTGATTACATAAAGTAGTGGTAGATGGGGAGAGCCAGACAGATTTATTGTTGTGTAGGAGAGACCATCTGGAGGAGATTAGCAACTGTAAAGTAATAAATGGGGAGAGTGTAGCAGTGCAACATAGGATAGTAGTAACTGATTGCATGCTCAGGAAACGTAGGAAAAGTAAGAAGCCGAGGATGGACCCAAAGATAAAGTGGTGGAGATTGAGAGATGCAGAGCTGAGAGCTATGTTTAAGGGAAGAGTGTTGGAAGCAATAAGGTTCCATGAGGATGTACAAGAATGGTGAACAGAGAATAGTAAGGTGATTCTGAGGGTTGGTTAGGAGGTACTCGGAAAGTCATCAGGAAGGAAACCCTCAAATGATAAAGAGTCATGGTGGTGGAATGAGGAAGTGCAAGAATGGGTGAAGAACAAGAAAGAAGCTAAGAAAAAGGCAGATTTATCAGGCCTGGAGCAGGATAAAGA
>JAXCGZ010020763.1:140000-152500 GCA_037179515.1 Halocaridina rubra
GAGATTGATTATTTCGAAATATTTTATTTCCTACGAATCTGTGAATTATTCTTTCGATAAATGTCTATTAAGTAAAGACGTTTATAAAATGAAAATATAGCTTTCCTCCCTTCCAATATTTGGTTATATGCGTAAGGGCGCCTATGTATATGTTTATCTTTGATGCATAACATATATATATATATATATATATATATATATATATATATATATATATATATATATATATATATATATATATATATATATATATATATGTATATATATATATATATATATATATATATATATATATATATATATATATATATATATATATATATATATATATATATATATATATATATATATATTTATATTTATATGAAACATTACCAAGTACACCACCGAAGGTCTTGAAAAAGAAGCTAACCTCTCAACTAACTTCTAAGCTAGGAAACGAGAGCATTATTCTGAATTATTTTATTTTTTCATTTTAGAGCTTCTTCCCAACCTCGTTCTTGGTTTCGTTTTCGCATTCAATCCCAGGTTATATAGTCAGCAATAATTATCACATTGGAACATTAAAATATATGAAAACGTAACATATTTTGCAGCTGGCCGAGAGTCAAGCCTAAGACACATAATTATTGTGCTAAGGCGCTACCAACCACTCCACTGAAGGTCTTAAAAGAAGAAGCTAACCTCTCAGCCAACTCTTGAGCTAGGAAATGAAAGCATTTATCCGAATGCTCTTGTTCAATTTACAGTTTCTTCCTAACCTCATTCGTGGCTTTGTTTTCGCATTTAATTCAAATCCCTTGCTAATTAGGCATCAATAATTACCAAATAAACACATTTGCAAATGCAAAAACGTGAAACATATTTTGCGGATGACCTGGATTCTAATATAAGACATAATGACTGTGCCAGTTTTCTTCATTAAGGGGAAATCATACTTTCCTTTTGCTGCTAGGGTAAGGATAAGCACAATCAGTGCTCTTTTCCTCTTATATACTGGTAAATTAGATACTACGTCCAGGGACAGTGAATATTGATGTTGTGACACTTTTCCTCTCTTCTCCTCCTTCTGCAGTGCGTATAGGATACGCCTCATGCATCATTCAAGAATGGGAGGGAAGGTAGTTTATAGTTGTGGGTTTTAGAGGGCCAAAGCCCATGAATAAATATGACGTGAAGGAATTTTCCTATATCGAGTGGGGACTTTCAAGATAAGTTGAGTTTATGTGATGGGGGACAATTTGAAAAAAAAAAAAAAGCGAAGCATATCAGTACATATGCTTACAGTCATATAGACAAACAATATATCAATAGTTGAATAAATAAGATTTATCTTATTGTCTTGAGAAATGCATACTAAATTTTCTAACTTTAAGGATTTAACTAGCGAATCAAGTAAAGTTAATGACTCCCAGTATATTAAATAACCCCATATTTTATTCGATTTAAGTTATGTTCGGGTAGATTAGATTAGATTTGACTAAAAACTTGCATGTGAAAATTGTAAACAACTCAGCTGCAAAATTAAGTTATGTTCATTATACAAGTATTGCAAAATAACAGGCAAAAGAAGACTTAGCCGATAGTGTAAAAAAACAAATACGGAAATGGTTTGATAATAGAACACATTAATGCACGATCACTGTTCTCGTGTTTGGATGAAATAAAAATGTTAATCACTGATATGAAAATTGATGTCATAAGTGTATCAGAAACTTGGTTAAAAAGTGATATGCCAGATAGACTGCTTTACATAAAAGGTTTTAATTTACTTCGTTGTGATGATAATCAGAGGGGTGGTTCTTGTATGTGTGTACGCAGGGACCTAAAAAGTATAATAATGGAGATGAGTGAGGCCCCTCTTGTGATGGTATAGAAGATATATGGGGAAATTGCCATCAATCGTAATTGGAATAATGTATACTCACTCAGGGGTGTGCAACCTTTTTTCCCAAAGGGCCACTAGTCACGACTCTGTTGGTATGGAGGGCCACATAACCTTACTATTTCATGCTATTTACTACGATCGAAGACATATTATGTGAGATTATACTAATAAAGATAGATAATTAGTTTGTTACTGATTTTATTTAAATTGGGATCACAAAAATAAGAATTGTCTGAAACAAAAGTATTTTCCTTACTATAAATGAGCAAATGAAAGGCTACCGTACCTTATTATTATAATGTACAAACATAAATAATTACTTATTATTGGTTAACTGGGATCATTAACATAAGAATTATCAAACACAGACATTTTCCTAATCATTAATGAGCAAATGAAAGGCTACCCTAGTGAGATGGTTGATGTTGCATTTGGGACACCAACTCATCAATATCAGGCTGTATGGATGATGTGGCTACACGCAGGGTACATTCCAAATGTTCATCAGTAAGTAAAGACCTATACTTGTTTTTAACTAGATTCATTTTTGAAAAAAAGCTGCTCACATACATATGTGCTACCAAACACTGCCATCATTTTCCTTGCATGAGCAGAGAGTTTTGGATACATGTTACTGTACATGCTTCTTATAAAACTGGTATACTGAACTATCATCAAACTTCTTTCTTAGTTCATCATTGCACTGTAGTTCAATTATTTCCATCTGTATGTCCTCGGGAATTGCTGTCACATCCACAGAAAAAGGAGAAGCAAAGACTTCAATGGCTTGTGAATGTTTCTTGAGGTCACCAAATCTTTCTGAAAATTCCTCTCGTAAGACTGCCAATTTGTCACCATACTTCTGATACTGAGGGTTGCTAGTGTCATGGTTTTTCAGTGTAGGAAAGTGGGCTGGGTTTTGGTTTCTGATTTGTGACTCCCACAGACGCAATTTTATCTAGAAGCCTTTGATCAGTGAGAACATCTCATTTATTAGTTGATCTTTTCCTTGAAGTCTAACATTCAGTGCACTAAGATGATCAGTTATAATATAATCTTAAAAGGGGTTACTGATAACGATGACCCCTCGTACCATCGGGTATTGAGGAAGGGTTGTTGATGAAAACACAAGAGAGAGAGAGAGAGAGAGAGAGAGAGAGAGAGAGAGAGAGAGAGAGAGAGAGAGAGAGAGAGAGAGAGAGAGAGAGAGAGAGAGAGAAAAAAAGAAGTTGGAATATTCAGTTCGAGGCACTCTCTCTCTCTCTCTCTCTCTCTCTCTCTCTCTCTCTCTCTCTCTCTCTCTCTCTCTCTCTCTCTCTCTCTCTCTCTCTCTCTCTCAGGGCCGCACTATAGCTTATTTATTTTTAGGAGAAAGGGCCGCAATGAAAGCCTTTGAGGGCCACATGCGGCCCTTGGGCCGCAGGTTGCACACCCCTGTATAATAATAATAGGCATTCTCATGCCTCCACAAATACACTGGAATATATCTACGAAAAATTGCAACTACTATCATGTAAAAATAAAAATAAGAAATCTTATTTGGAGGTCTATATGATGAATTCCTATATTGCCATTCAAAGATTAAAGACAATTATAAATCGACTCAATATTCATCAGCTCATTGCCAAATCTACTCGCATAACAAGTACAGTATAAGTAAAACCCTCTATTACACCCAGGTATAATAGAGAAGAAACACTCGACAGTCACAAACTCTCATAATTACGGAATAATCCGTCAGAGGACATAAATGAAACAATCCGCACAGAAAATGAAAAAGAAGCTGAGAGAAGAGCTGAATATATCAATGCATCACCCTGTGTGCTCTGATACTGTAAAACTTTTTCTAAGGTACTGTGATATTTATGGGAGCGGCTAGCCGCAGGAAAATGCGTGCTGTTTCATCCTGTCCTTTAGCTCAGTGATTGGTCCGCCGATAAAGCTAAGCCTACCTCACTACTCTCTCTCTCACTGGCTGAATGCTGAATATGTCGTTTATAAACCTAACCTAACCTAACGTACCGTAACGTAACCTAAACAGATATTTGGTTATAGAGAATATAAATTATATGCTCCCGAATATCAACAATACTTCTGAGTTTGAAAGTTCTGACAGAACTAGGCTTTGGTCTTTGTTTACCAACAAGGGTTCCAGCCAATGAGAGAGAGAGAGAGAGAGAGAGAGAGAGAGAGAGAGAGAGGAGAGAGAGAGAGAGAGAGAGAGAGAGAGAGAGAGAGAGAGATAGTAGTGAGGTAGGCGGAGCTTTATTGGCGGCCCAATCACTGAGCTAGGGGATAGAATGAGACAGGACGCATTCACCTGCGGGCAACCGCTCCCGATATTTATTCATGATGTTTCTTGTACTATATATATATATATATATATATATATATATATATATATATATATATATATATATATATATATATATATATATATATATATATATGATATATATATATATATATATATATATATATATATATATATATATATATATATATATATATATATATATATATATATATATATATATATATATATATATATATATATATATATATATATATACCCACTGTATATTTTCTGAAATTTTTTTTTTATATATTTATTTATTTCTGCATTAGTAACTAGCTACCTAACTTTATAATTAAGTATCTAGTTAGCTAGCTAGTTCAGTAAGTAGTTAACTTGCTGCTTTACTGCCTGTTTGACTGACTGACGTACTGACTAACTCACTGACAGGGTGACTGACTTGAGTGACCGACTTGATCAACTACCTGAAGTTTGCATTACAGTCCCCCATTTCCCCACTGCTTCTTGAGCCTCTTGAAATGTATTTATTTATTAGCTAAATACTTTTCTAATTATTTATTTAAGTATTTAATTACCTAATTTATTTATTTATGAATATATTCATATTTTTTTTTATAAAATTATGAAGTGCCAGTGGATCCTCAGGTTTGTAAGAGTGCATGTACTTAAAAGTGATGGGATCCATTGTTCTTCACCTGAGTTATGTTCTTGTAGAATTGCATAGGACACTCTTGGACTCAAATTTTAATTTTCTCCAGAAGTTGATTTTATATAATAACTGTTTGAAGGAGACTGAGGAGGAGGAGGAGGAGGAGGGGAAGAAGGAAGAAGAAGAAGAGGAGGAGGAGGAGAGTTTTAATTAAATGCAAGGTATCTTGATAATAAATACCTAAATGAGAGAGATGAGAGAGAGAGAGAGAGAGAGAGAGAGAGAGAGAGAGAGAGAGAGAGAGAGAGAGCTATACTAAAGGTTTTTGTGTGACGGATTCACTCGTTGAGTCTCTGATATTCTAATACTGTACTCGTATTCTTTGCTCGTTAGATCCTGAAGTGATCTAGGGTCTTATGAATGTAGTAGGTAGGGCAAGACCAAATTTGCTGTGTGTGTTGTGAGAGAGAGAGAGAGAGAGAGAGAGAGAGAGAGAGAGAGAGAGAGAGAGAGAGAGAGAGGAGCGAGAGAGAGAGAGAGAGAGAGAGAGAGAGAGAGAGAGAGAGAGAGAGAGAGTTACTTTTAGGATAAGTGTAGATTGAAGTCCACTTCAATTAAGGCTTTAGCTCGTAAAAGCACCTTAGAGGGACAGATAAAATATCTGGGGACCTTATCTCATTTGAAGTAAACTTGTACAAGTTAGACCTTTGGGCAACTGGATACTACTATACTTTTTGAAATACCCCCCCTCTCTCTCTCTCTCTCTCTCTCTCTCTCTCTCTCTCTCTCTCTCTCTCTCTCTCTCTCTCTCTCTCTCTCTCTCTCTCCCTCTCTCTCTCTCTCTCGCAGAAGTATTAACAAAGTAAATGGTTACCCTTGGTAGCAGTGTTGATAGAAGGACGTATCACATGTAAATTTTCATTCTCCATCACTACCTTTTTTCTCTTTAGTTTAGTTATTATACTTTATGCTGAATAATTTCATTTGTCCTACAGTTTTTTTTTCTTTTTTATATAATCTCTTTCAAAATATTGCTACCTATGGCGTGGCCTTTTCTTGTCACGTACTTCATCTGTCTCATTTACTCTAACAGGAAGTTGTTGTTTTGGTGGAGGAATGTAATTTTGTGTCTCATCTCCTCGAATAAACTTTTACATAATGCGTATTTGGCAGATAGTGCAAGTTCCGGTTCCGGTTTTACGTCACGGACTCCCTTATCAACCAAGGGCTAGGACGGTTGCCTTCTTGCGAAGGACTTGTTTTGGCAGATGTAATCCTTACGCTGAGTGCATGCCTTTGCTCACCTCAGACCGCGACGGGGCGCGAACCCTCGACCTGACGCCTCAGAGTCTTAAGTAATGATTATTACTGAAATATTTTAGGTAATATGTAGTGTTTAAATTATTCTTTCGTATATAATGACTGGCTTTCTCGGTCATGCATACTGCATGAAATATCTCGCTTTTTCGCAGTGTTTGACCCGTTTTGGTCATACATAATTCTTAAATGTCAGGAATCATTAAGGCTTTCGAAGTGCTCTGTGATTTATTTCTTCATCTCTTTTGTCAATATACACCCCTGAACGCCCCTATTCTTCACGCACTGTGCTTTATAGATGTGTTGGTTGTCCGTCCTACTTTTTTCGATGAATCAGCTCTATTCATACACTCATTTCGCTTTATTCTCATTGTTGCCAATAGGAAATAAAGAGATAGGGAAACATGCAAAAATTTCTAAAGATATTGTAAAAGGAAGATTATTTTTTTCATTCTCCGACAGTGAACGTTGATCCTTGGCTTATCTGGCAATACTGGAATGAGCTGTTTTTATTATATGTAGATTTATTGTTTGTTTCTAGCATCGTAATTGCTTACAGTGTAACATAATGTTTTGAATGTTTGATACCACGTCAGAACGGCTGACTTTGTCAAGTGTTTCTTTTTCATCCCATCGATTTTATTTCTCATGTGTAAGAGAGAGGAGGAGGAGGATGCACTGAAAGCCAGCCTAATAAAGTGTCACCTAAGGGGTATATATATATATATATATATATATATATATATATATATATATATATATATATATATATATATATATATATATATATATATAAAGCACCGCTTTAAGTGTCATAATCAGTCCTCAATCGATTGAGGGTGGACACGGGCCTGTTGGAGCTGGCGAGTTAGGGACGGACGCCCTTCCTAAAACCTCGCGGTGAAATCGAAACCACGTTAGTCGCTTCAACTAGCGCGCTCCACCACTGAGCTACCTTGGCCAGTGAAGGGGTATATTTAATGGTTCAATAACAGTTGAGATATTTATTAGTTTCCATACGATTGTTTTTCTTCCTGCTAATTCATACTTGAAAAGGTAAGAGATGCATGATACAAAAAAAAATGAGGCATATATAGTTATGTTGGCAAAAAACAAATTGGCAAAGCGGTTTGTATACTGGTCGAATACCATATTTATTTTAGCCTTTTCCTTGTATGTCGCTCATGTTTTAAAAGACAAACCATAGACTTTTATTACTGACATCAGACGGACTTCATTGCTTTGTCAAGTCAAGTGTTTTTGATCACTGGAAAAGTTCTTTGTATGAAATTTACCGTGACTCTCTTTGTAATATTGGTGAGTTCAAAATGAAACAGTCAACAAATCTTAGGAAAGCAAGTTGTCAAAAAGGTGTGATTTACAGATAGTTGAGGTCATGTATTTTCATTCAACTTAACGTGTTCGTGATTTCCTAAATGTTCCTTTTATTTTTAAGTATCTTGTGATAATATAGGAACATTTTTGGGGGACAAAGAATAATGACAAAATATTGGAATTTTTCATTTCCATATTCTCCTGAGAGTAATCATGTGGTGTTATAAGCTTATTTTTTTTTCTTCTTCTTCTTCTTCTTCTTCTTCTTCTTCTTCTTCTTCTTCTTCTTCTTCTTCTTCTTCTTCTTCTTCTTCTTCTTCTTCTTCTTCTTCTTCTTCTTATTATTATTATTATTATTATTATTATTATTATTATTATTATTATTATTATTATTATTATTATTATTATTATTATTGTTATTATTATTATTGTTATTATTATTATTATTATTATTATTATTATTATTATTATTATTATTATTATTATTATTATTATTATTATTATTATTATTATTATTAATAATAGTAGTAGTAGTAGGAGTATTGTTTTTATTATTATTATTATTATTGTTATTATTATTATTATTATTATTATTATTATTATTATTATTATTATTATTATTATTATTATTATTATTAATAGTAGTAGTAGTAGTAGTAGTAGTATTGGTTTATTATTATTAATATTATTATTATTATTATTATTATTATTATTATTATTATTATTATTATTATTATTATTATTATTATTATTATTATTATTATTATTCCTATTATTACTATTATTATTGTTAGTCATTTCACCAGTGATTACGCCAAAATTCTGTTCCCCCCCTTGTCCCATAATATCTTCCCCATAATTACCCCCATTGCTCCACCATTGCTTCGGCAGATTAAAGAAGCCAAACAATCTCTGCCTCATTATATTATATATGTTTTGTCTCTCGTAGTCTTGCTTCCTGAATGCTATTTAAGTATGATATTATTTCCTTGCAAATCACAATGCTATTATTATTATTATTATTATTATTATTATTATTATTATTATTATTATTATTATTATTATTATTATTATTATTATTATTATTATTATTATTATTATTATTAAGGTAACTCCAGGTGCTGGGGGAGCAAGCCATCTAAACCTGATGTGGATACTAAGCCTGGATCATTGAAAAGGATTTATTTATTTGGAGCTTCTCCAGGAGACCCCATATAAACATGGGAAAAACTGCCGATAAAGAAAGAAGGAGAACAATTTAGAGTATGGAGTTATCGAATAGAGTAGAAGTTGAATTAAAATACGATGTGGTGCGGTGGTGGTGGTAAAAAAAAAAAAAAAAAAGTGAGAGATAGAAAACGACAAAAATGCGAGAGGAAGGATCTCTTTCTGGCAAAGTCGCTGAGAAGAGGAGGGACTGAGAGATGTCAGAGAAACCTCCTCCTCCTCCTCCTCCTCCTCCTCTTCAGTTGATTGGTTGAGGCGAGTGAGTGTAGTCCACCTTCTCGTAAGGAAATCCAATCGCAACTCACGTGAGAAAGGATTCCATTTCCTCTCCCCAGATATTTTGATATTAGACCTTCCGGAGTATAATTAGTATTTTTATTTTCATTGTTTAATAACTGGACTGTTAAAAGGTACTGAACGATAAAGAATACTTAAATTCAGAATTTTTAATTTTATCCATTATTAGAGACTGTTTTTAAACACACAGAAAGTTGCTGACTGAGCAATTCGTTCTTGACTGGCTCTGAATACAGAATTTTGTTTTTTTGAAGGTATGTGATATTTTACGCTTTTGCTTAATGATAGAAATTGTAATATAGATATCTTCCTCTATTCTATTTTATATGTACAAACTGTTTTATTTTTATGCTTGGAGTGTTTCCTATACAGATACTTTAAAAATTATTTATATATTTTTTTTTTTATTTTATCATGAATTGCATCTGGTTATCTGTTTAATACTACCCTTCGTTTTGCATGTTTTATGCTATTAACGCCTCTTTTCAGAGTCCATTCCCAATTCATACATAAGAGTATATTAAGTCTCTCTCTCTCTCTCTCTCTCTCTCTCTCTCCTCTCTCTCTCTCTCTCTCTCTCTCTCTCTCTCTCTCTCTCTCTCTCTCTCTCTCTCTCTCTCTCTCTCTCTCTCTCTCTCTCTCTCCTGTCTGCTTGGCTGAGCGCAATATGGAATTAATGACTTATGAATTTTCATGACTCACTTTTTACGAGATTCTGCTACTGTTATTACTATTATTATTATTATTATTATTTTATTATTATTATTATTATTATTATTATTATTATTATTATTATTATTATTATTATTATTATTATTCTTGTAGTCACCGATACAAAGCGGTAGCGTCCGCGACTCTGAGCCAGTAGGTCGAGGGTTCGCGCCCCGCCACGATCTGAGGTTAGCAAGGGCGTACACTCAGGGTAACGGTTACATCTGCCAAAACAAGTCCTCCGCAAGAAGGCAACCGTCCTAGCCCTTGGTAAAAAAGGGAGTCCGTGACGTAAAACCGGCAACAACACAGCAGTAACAACAATATTATGCTTATTCTTATTCTTTTATTATTATTATTGGTTGGTTGTTTTCGGTTTTACGTCAAGAACTCCCTTTTCTACTAAGGGCTAGGACGGTTGCCTTCTTGCGAAGGACTTGTTTTGGCAGATGTAATCGTTACCCTGAGCGTATGCCCTTGCTAACCTCAGTCCGTGGCGGGGCGCGAACCCTCGACCTGCCGCCTCAGAGTCGCGTACGCTACCATTTTGCCACGGAGACTATTATTATTATTATTATTATTATTATTATTATTATTGTTATTATTATTATTATTATTATTATTATTATTATTATTATTATTATTATTATTATTGTTATTATTATTAATATTATTATTATTATTATTATTATTATTATTATTATTATTATTATTATTATTATTATTCGAGGGATCGCGAAACCATCACGGTCTGAGGTTAGCAAGGACATGCACTCAGAGTAACGATTACATCTGCCAAAACAAGTCCTTTGCAAGAAGGCAACCATCCTAGCCCTTGGTAGAAAAGAGAGTCCGTGACGTAAACCTGGAACAACACTTATTATTGTTATTATTATTATTATTATTATTATTACTATTATTATTATTATTATTATTATTATTATTATTATTATTATTATTGTTGTTGTTGTTGTTTTTGTTGTTGTTGTTGTTACATTGTATTACTATTGCCTTTACTATAATCATTTATCTATCTAGCCATCTATGCATATATCTATCCGTCTTTGTGTCTATAATATAATTTTTAATATATATATATATATATATATATATATATATATATATATATATATATATATATATATATATATATATATATATATATATATATATAAATGAGGAAAGAAATGAAGAAGAGAAGAAAAATTTTCATTTCAGAGATCTTCCAGACAAAGGGGAGATAAAGAAGATAATGACAGAAGATCAGGGGATGGGGCCTCATTAAGATTGTTATACACAAATGCTGATGGATTAGCTGGTAAGGCAGTAGAATTAAAAAATAGGATTTACAACAGTAAGGCAGATATAGTAGCAATTACAGAGACTAAGTTGAGTGAGGACATAAACAGTGTCGCAGTTTTTCCTAAGGGCTTCAGAATATTAAGGGGTGAAAGATCTGAGAGGACTGGTGGAGGGATAGCACTGCTCATAAGTGAAAGGATTCAAGTTGAAGAAAAAAACTTGGCCATAGAAAGTGAGTTCAAGGAATTTCTTGTTGCTCGCATAAATACTGGGTCAGAGAGCATTATAATAACTGTTGTATATAACCCACCAAGGAACCAACATAGGCTAGAAGTTTATGAGGAAAGTCATATAAGTACTATTGAAGTCATAAACTCAGTTGTTAACATGGCATGGGAGAGAAAATGTAGGATTTTGATTATGGGAGATTTTAATCATAAAGAGATAGATTGGATAAATCTTGACCCACACAGTGGTGAAGACTCATTCGGGGCAAGATTCCTAGATTGTGTACAAGGGAATTTCCTACACCAACATGTAATGGAACCAACAAGGGCCAGGGATGGGGATGAGCCATCACTACTTGATCTAGTATTCACAAATAATGTGTTGGATACTGAAAAAATTGAGTATGAACCACCAATTGGAAAGAGTGACCATTGTGTGTTGTTGATGGAGTATATCATTGAAGATATTCTGCCTGAGAGTAGAGGCACTGAGGACATGAGGAGGAACTATCCAAAAGGAGATTACATCAAAATGAATGAGCTTTTTGCAATTATTGACCGGAGAACCTTATTTTACAACAAATCTGTACAAGAAATGTATGAAATCTTTTGTGAGAAATATGGGAAGATAGTAGATTGCTGCATACCTATCACCAAAGTAGGTGTAATTCATGCCAGAGAGAAATGGTTCGATAATGGGTGTAAAGAGCTAAGGAGTGGAGAGACAAATGCTGGAAAAGGTATAGGAGGAGAAAAAACATAAATGCCTGGCAAACCTACAAAAGAGCAAGAAATGACTACTTAAGTAAAAGAAGAGAGGCATAGAGAGACTATGAGAGGGACATCAAAGGGAAGGCTAAAGAAAATCCCAAGCTTTTCCACAGCTTTGTCAGAGGAAAACTGAAGGTAAACGAACAGGTTTTAAGGCTAAAGAGAGCGGATGGAAGCATCACTGAGACGGATGAAGAGGTCTGCAAAGCATTGAACAAGGAGTTTCAGTCAGTAATTTACAGTAGAATATGCCCCACCCCCTCAAATTGCAGAGATAGAAGCTCAAGGGCCGGTATTAGAAAACATAAACCTTACAGCCACAGAGGTATGCAAAGCGCTGATGGAATTAGATGTTCATAAAGCTACAGGTCCTGATGACATATCCCCTCGTGTACTTAAAAAATGCGCAAACTCAATATCAGTGGCACTAAGTATATTTAAAAAGTCACTGGAGTCAGG
>JAXCGZ010020763.1:157500-160000 GCA_037179515.1 Halocaridina rubra
TATATATATATATATATATATATATATATATATATATATATATATATATATATATATATATATATATATAGGCATATATGTAAATATATATATATATATATATATATATATATATATATATATATATATATATATATATATATATATATATATATATATATATATATATATATATATATATTTAATTCCATGGAGCTGACTTTCTTAACCAATGTATTTATTAAGTTGTTTATCTATGCATATTTACCCTAACTGCTTGCGCGTCTGAAGTGTGCATCGTTTTATGGTTGTTTGCGGGAACGAATGATGTGTATATTATAAGTGTGGCATCCCTGACCTTAAGGAGTGTTGCCACCAATACCAAAGATTGTCGTCCCTTGGAATTAAGTTTTTGCATCTTCCTTGAGACTTGTTGTGGATTCAGCTGTATCGTATTGGGTGGCTTACCAGGAGAAAGGTGTAGTCACCGTGGCTCAAGTGGTAGTGTCCGCGACTCCGAGGCGTCAGGTCGAGGGGTCGCGCCCCGTCACGGTCTGAGGTGAACAAGGGCATGCACTCATGGTAACGATTACATCTGCCAAAACGAGTCCTTCGCAAGAAGGCAACCGTCCTAGCCCTTGGTTGAAAAGGGAGTCCATGACGTAAAGCCGGAACCGGAACCGGTAATTTTTTGTATCATCTTCTAAGAGCCTTTTCTATTAGCATCCGAAAAATTTACAAAGTGGAGCTATTCTCAAGACATTTAATAAAAAGTTTTAGTGTTGTCTTGACTAAAGCCTTGAAAGCACATTGAGTTAGACTCAGGCACCTACCGCTAAATACCCTGCCTATTATTCTTACGTGATTAATCATGGAAAGAGAATACAGGTCAACACCTTTCTCTTAACCATCTAAGAGAGTCAAACGGAACTGTTCTTCACGCTACCCTACTAATATCTTTCCCAAATCTAAGAAAAGCTTCTTCTTTTACGCAGAGAGTATTTCATACTCTCAATACCTCTACAGTGGAAAATTATATTAAAGCCCCAGAGTATATTTTTTAATATTTTAGGGCAATGTAGAATTTTTTTAACTTCTTTCGAAAGCTTTTATCTAATTTTTGCCTAAAGGAATTAAAACAAAGTTTACCAGGCAGCATATTTACTATGATTGCACAGTCTTTTGGAAGCAAGGATTGCCGTGGATAGTAGGCTATCACATTTTTTGCAGCAGACAGATAGGTTTTCTTAAGGTATCGTCCTTTATAGGCCATTCCCCCCTGTCCCCTTTTTTTCTTCAGAGTCTCAGAAAACAGAAGCAATCTTCCCGCCTTGATCTCTGTGCAGGTCACGAGGTGCTCGTAATCTAAGGGAAGTGCTCGCCACATTTCGTTTATTCGTCCCTTGGGAATCCTCAACCCCTTGTTTGTGATGATTTAGTGAATAGAAATCTTAGTTATGAATGATGCGGATGTAAATGCACTAAGTTTAGTGTGAAAGATTGGATAACTTTGAGCAGGGTGCAAATTATTTGTAATTCTATTTTTATTTTAAGACTTGGAAGTTGTTAATCTGTGTCTAATATTAATTGTTTGCAGATTTTAAATATTTGTAAATTTCATCGAAGATTTTGACTGCTTGTTACGCATTAGGTTGCCTTTGTTATTTTCCCTTTTTTTCATTTTCATTGTATATTATTTGTAGCTTCGAGTATCATAATAACTATTCATATATTGTTAATAATGTACAAATTGAATAGTAGTGTACAAATTGGACAAAAATAATACCTCTGAGATAAATATTACTACTACTACTACTACTACTACTACTACTACTACTACTACTACTACTACTACTACTACTACTACTACTAATAATAATAATAATAATAATAATAATAATAATAATAATAATAATAATTATTATTATTATTATTATTATTATTATTATTATTATTATTATTATTATTATTATTATTATTATTATTATTATCCTTGATGTTAATTATGTTGTCCTCCAAATATTTAAAAACTGGAAACAGAGTCCAAAGATATGGGGGAATGAAATTTAAAAATATGGACTAGCTTGCTAGCTAGCTAGCTAGAGAGATAGACAAATAGATAGCTTGATGTATGGAGAGAGAGAGAGAGAGAGAGAGAGAGAGAGAGAGAGAGAGAGAGAGAGAGAGAGAGAGAGAGAGAGAGAGAGAGAGAGAGAGAGGGTCGATGCAAAGTGGATAAACAGTCACACAGACAGACGGACATAGAGGTCGATTAACTTCAGAGGTTAATCGGATTTTCTATTATGTAGTATATTTTGAAGTTTTTTTTTATTTATTCCTTTTTTTTAGCATATGCATATTTATATGTTGATTTATTTATATATTTTTATCTCTCTCTCTCTCTCTATCTAAATACTTACTTTGGTATATATTTACTTGCGCTTTGCTAGTCAAGACTGTTTTCTTGCATTAGCGACAATAAATGACAATAAGGCAAATAAATTGACATCGCAATTGTGAA
>JAXCGZ010020763.1:165000-177500 GCA_037179515.1 Halocaridina rubra
TTCTTACGAAGCTTCAAACTATGACCTCTAGTTCTAGAGCCAGCCATATCAAAATATCGATCCCTATCCACTCTATCATAACCATGAAGGAATTTAAAGACTGTCACCATATCCCCCCTCACTCTTCTAGCTTCCAGTGATGGTAAGTCTAATTCCCTCAGCCTCTCATCATAACTGAGATTGCGTATTTCTGGCACCAGTTTCGTGGCATGTCTTTGAACTTTTGCAAGCTTAGCTATGTGCTTTTTCAAGTGCGGATTCCAAAAGGGGGCTGCATATTCGAGTTTTGGCCTCACATAGGTTACATAAATATTTCTGAACATTTCCTTGTCCATGTGCCTGAAGGCTACCCTTACATTTGATAAGAATGCATATGCTGCCCTTACTATGCCATTTATATGTATTTCTGGAGACAAATCTGCCAGTATGTTTACTCCTAGATCTCTCTCATTGTGTGTGTGTGTGTGTGTGTGATTACCTAATTGTGATTACCTAATTGTGTGTGTGTGTGTGTGTGTGTGTGTGTGTGTGTGTGTGTGTGTGTGTGTGTGTGTGTGTGTGTGTGTGTGATTACCTAATTGTGATTACCCAATTGTGTTTACGGGAAAGAGCCCAAAGCTCGTATCTTCCCGTCTCCTGATCGCTTCCATTTTAGACTTAGTGATACTTATCATACCTGTCCTTAAAACTATGGATTGAGATAGCATTAACTACCTCCTCGCTTAGCCAATTCCAATTATCAACTACTCTTACACTGAAAAAGTATTTCCTTACATCCTGCAAAGAAGTTTTTTACGAAACTTCAAACTATGACCTCTAGTTCTAGAGCCAGCCATATCAAAATATCGATCCCTATCCACTCTATCATAACCATGAAGGAATTTAAAGACTGTCACCAAATCCCCCCTCACTCTTCTAGCTTCGAGTGATGGTAAGTCTAATTCCCTCAGCCTCTCATCATAACTGAGATTGCGTATTTCTGGCACCAGTTTCGTGGCATGTCTTTGAACTTTTTCAAGCTTAGTTATGTGCTTTTTCAAGTGCGGATTCCAAAAGGGGGCTGCATATTCGAGTTTTGGCCTCACATAGGTTACAAAAATATTTCTGAACATTTCCTTGTCCATGTGCCTGAAGGCTACCCTTACATTTGATAAGAATGCATATGCTGCCCTTACTATGCCATATATATGTATTTCTGGAGACAAATCTGCCAGTATGTTTACTCCTAGATCTCTCTCATTTTCTGTCTCTTGAAGCTGTACTCCAGCCACCGAGTAGTCAAGCTTGGGCCTTCTTGCACTTGTACCCATTCTCATTACCTTACATTTTGAAGTATTGTATTTCATTAGCCACTTTTCTGACCACTCATGCAGATTATTTAGATCCTCCTGAAATTCTCTACCATTGTTCTCGTTTTTTACTTTCTTCACAATCTTTGCATCATCTGCAAACATATTCATGAATGAATTTACAGACTCTGGTAGGTCATTTACATATACAAGGAACAAAAGTGGCCCTAAAACTGAACCCTGTGGAACTCCACTACTAACTCTTCTCCATTCAGACACTGAGTGTCTTACTCTAACCCTCTGTTCCCTTCCTTCTAAGTAAGTTTTTATCCATTCCAATACATTTCCACCTATTCTAGCCATTGATTGCAGCTTCCTAATAAGTCTCCCATGTGGAACAGTGTCAAACGCTTACTGGAAGTCTAGGAATATGCAATCTGCCCAGCCCTCTCTTTCCTGTAAGATTTGGCTTACCTCATCATAAAATTCTAATAAGTTTGTTACTGTTGATCTACCTTCTCTGAAGCCATGTTTCCTCACTGACAAAAAGTTGAAGGATTCCAAGTGAAGAGAGATATGTTTCCTTAGTAGTTTCTCCATAACTTTGCAAACTATGCTGGTCAAGGAAACTGGTCTATAGTTCAGAGCCGTATCCCTTCTTCCCTTTTTGAAGATAGGTATCACATTTGCTTGTTTCCAGCATCTTGGAATCTCCCCCGACTCCAGTGACTCCTTAAATATGATACTTAGTGCCACTGATATTGTGTTTGCGCATTTTTTAAGCACATGAGGGGATATGTCATCAGGACCTGTAGCTTTATGAACATCTAAATCCATCAGCGCTTTGCATACCTCTGTGGCTGTAAGGTTGATGTTCTCTAATACCGACCCTTGAGCTTCTATCACTGCAATCTGAGGGGGTGAGGTATTTTCTACTGTAAATACTGAGTGAAACTCCTTGTGTGTGTGTGTGTGTGATTACCTAATTGTGATTACCTAATTGTGTTTACGGGAAAGAGCCCAAAGCTCGTATCTTCCCGTCTCCTGATCGGTTCCATTTTTAGACTTAGTAATACTTATCATACCTGTCCTTAAAACTATGGATTGAGATAGCATTAACTACCTCCTCGCTTAGCCAATTCCAATTATCAACTACTCTTACACTGAAAAAGTATTTCCTTACATCCTGCAAACAAGTTTTCTTACGAAGCTTCAAACTATGACCTCTAGTTCTAGAGCCAGCCATATCGAAATATCGATCCCTATCCACTCTATCATAACCTTGAAGGAATTTAAAGACTGTCACCATATCCCCCCTTACTCTTCTAGCTTCGAGTGATGGCAAGTCTAATTCCCTCAGCCTCTCATCATAACCGAGATTGCGTATTTCTGGCACCAGTTTCGTGGCATGTCTTTGAACTTTTTCAAGCTTAGCTATGTGCTTTTTCAAGTGCGGATTCCAAAAGGGGGCTGCATATTCGAGTTTCGGCCTCACATATGTTACATAAATATTTCTAAACATTTCCTTGTCCATGTGCCTGAAGGCTACCCTTACATTTGATAAGAATGCATATGCTGCCCTTACTACGCCATTTATATGTATTTCTGGAGACAAATCTGCCAGAATGTTTACTCCTAGATCTCTCTCATTTTCTGTCTCTTGAAGTTGTACTCCAGCCACCGAGTAGTCAAGCTTGGGCCTTCTTGCACTTGTACCCATTCTCATTACCTTACATTTTGAGGTATTGAATTTCATTAGCCACTTTTCTGACCACTCATGCAGATTATTTAGATCCTCCTGAAGTTCTCTACCATTGTTCTCGTTTTTTACTTTCTTCACAATCTTTGCATCATCTGCAAACATATTCATGAATGAATTTACACACTCTGGTAGGTCATTTACATATACAAAGAACAAAAGTGGCCCTAAAACTGAACCCTGTGGAACTCCACTACTAACTCTTCTCCATTCAGACACTGAGTGTCTTACTCTAACCCTCTGTTCCCTTCCTTCTAAGTAAGTTTTTATCCATTCCAAGACATTTCCACCTATTCTAGCCATTGATTGCAGCTTCCTAATAAGTCTCCCATGTGGAATAGTGTCAAACGCTTTCTGGAAGTCTAGGAATATGCAATCTGCCCAGCCCTCTCTTTCCTGTAAGATTTGGCTTACCTCATCATAAAATTCTAATAAGTTTGTTACTGTTGATCTTCCTTCTCTGAAGCCATGTTGCCTCACTGACAAAAAGTTGAAGGATTCCAAGTGAAGAGAGATATGTTTCCTTAGTAGTTTCTCCATAAGTTTGCAAACTATGCTGGTCAAGGAAACTGGTCTATATTTCAGAGCTGTATCCCTCCTTCCCTTTTTGAAGATAGGTATCACATTTGCTTGTTTCCAGCATCTTGAAATCTCCTCCGACTCCAGTGACTCCTTAAATATGATACTTAGTGCCACTGATATTGTGTTTGCGCATTTTTTAAGCACATGAGGGGATATGTCATCAGGACCTGTAGCTTTATGAACATCTAAATCCATCAGCGCTTTGCATACCTCTGTGGCTGTAAGGTTGATGTTCTCTAATACCGACCCTTGAGCTTCTATCACTGCAATCTGAGGGGGTGGGGTTTTTTCTACTGTAAATACTGACTGAAACTCCTTGTTCAATTCTTTGCAGATCTCTTCGTCCGTCTCAGTGATGCTTCCATCCGCTCTCTTTAGCCTTAAAACCTGTTCTTTTACCTTCAGTTTTCCTCTGATAAAGCTGTGGAAAAGCTTGGGATTTTCTTTAGCCTTCCTGGTGATGTCCCTCTCATAATCTCTCTCTGCCTCTCTCCTTTTACTTAGGTAGTCATTTCTTGCTCTTTTGTAGGTTTACCAGGCATTTATGTTTTTTCTCCTCCTATACCTTTTCCAGCATTTGTCTCTCCACTCCTTAGCTCTTTTACACCCATTATCGAACCATTTCTCTCTGGCATGAATTACACCTACTTTGGTGACAGGTATGCAGCAATCTACTATCTTCCCATATTTCTCACAAAAGATGTCATACATTTCTTGTACAGATTTGTTGTAAAATAAGGTTCTCCAGTCAATAACTGCAAAAAGCTCATTCATTTTGATGTAATCTCCTTTCGGATAGTTCCTCCTCATGTCCTCAGTGCCTCTACTCTCAGGAAGAATGTCTTCAATGATATACTCCATCAACAACACACAGTGGTCACTCTTTCCAATTGGTGGTTCATACTCAATATTTTCAATATCCAACACATTATCTGTGAACACTAGATCAAGTAGTGATGGCTCATCCCCACCCCTGGCTCTTGTTGGTTCCATTACATGTTGGTGTAGGAAATTCCCTTGTACGCAATCTAGGAATCTTGCCCCAAATGAGTCCTCACCACTGTGTGGGTCAAGATTTATCCAATCTATCTCTTTATGATTAAAGTCTCCCATAATCAAAATCCTACATTTTTTCTCCCGCGCCATGTTAACAACTGAGTTTATGACTTCAATCGTACCTATATGACTTTCCTCATAAATTTCAAGCCTATTTTGGTTCCTTGGTGGGTTGTATACAACAGTTATTATAATGCTCTCTGACCCAGTATTTATGCGAGCAACAAGAAATTCCCTGAACTCACTTTCTATAGCCAAGTTTATTTCTTCAACTTGAATCCTCTCACTTATGAGCAGTGCTATCCCTCCACCAGTCCTCTCAGATCTTTCGACCCTTAGTATTCTGAAGCCCTTAGGAAAAACTGTGACACTGTTTATGTCCTCACTCAACTTAGTCTCTGTAATTGCTACTATATCTGCCTTACTGTTGTGAATCCTATCTTTTAATTCTACTGCCTTACCAGCTAGTCCATCAGCATTTGTGTATAACAATCTTAATGAGGCCCCATCCCCTGATCTTCTGTCATTATCTTCTTTATCTCCCCTGTGTGTGTGTGTGTGTGTGTGTGTGTGTGTGTGTGTGTGTGTGTGTGTGTGTGTGTGTGTGACTACTGATTGTGATTACCTAGTTGTGCTTACGGGAAAGAGCCCAAAGCTCGTATCTTCCCGTCTCCTGATTGGTTACATTTTGTACTTAGTGATACTTACCATACTTGTCCTTAAAACTATGGATTGAGTTAGCATTAACTACCTTCTCGGTTAGCGAATTCCAGTTGTCAACTACTCTTACACTAAAAATGTACTTCCTTACATCCTGCAAAGAAGTTTTCTTACGAAGCTTCAAACTATGATCTCTAGTTCTAGTGCCAGTCATATCAAATTATCGATCCCTATCCACTCTATCAAAACCATGAAGGAATTTAAAAACTCTCACCATATTCCCTTTCAATCTTCTAGCTTCGAGTGATGGCAAGTCTAATTTCCACAGCCTCTCTTCATAACTGAGATTGCGTATTTCTGGCACCAGCTTCGTGTCATATCTTTGAACTTTTTCAAGCTTAGCTACGTGCTTTTTCAAGTACGGATTCCAAAACGGGACTGCATATTCAAGTTTTGGCCTCACATAGGTTACATAAATATATCTGAATATTTCCTTGTCCATGTGCCTGAAGGATACCCTTAAATTTGCTAAGAAAGCATATACTGCCCTTACTATGCCATTTATATGCATTTCTGGAGACAAATCTGCCAGTAGTGTGTGTGTGTGATTACCTAATTGTGATTACCTAATTGTGCTTACGGGAAAGAGCTCGTATCTACCCGTCTCCTGATCGCTTCCATTTTGTACTTAGTGATACTTATCATACCTGTCCTTAAAACTATGGATTGAGATAGCATTAACTACCTCCTCGCTAAGCGAATTCCAATTTTCAACTACTCTTACACTGAAAAAGTACTTCCTTACATCCTGCAAAGAAGTTTTCTTATGAAGCTTCAAACTATGACCTCTACTTCTAGGGCCAACCATATCAAGATATCGATCCCTATCCTCTCTGTCAAAACCATGAAGGAATTTAAAGACTGTCACCATATCCCCCCTCAATCTTCTAGCTTCGAGCGATGGTAAGTCTAATTCCCTCAGCCTCTCATCATAACTAAGATTACGTATTTCTGGCACCAATTTCGTGGCATGTCTTTGAACTCTTTCGAGCTTAGCTATGTGCTTTTTCAAGTGCGGATTCTAAAAGAGGGCTGCATATTCAAGTTTTGGCCGCACATAAGTTACATAAATATTTCTGGACATTTCCATGTCCATGTGCCTGAAGGCTACCCTTACATTTGATAAGAAAGCATATGCTGCCCTTACTATGCCATTTATTTGCATTTTTGGAGACAAATCTGCCAGTATGTTTACTCCTAGATCTCTCTCATTTTTTGTCTCTTGAAGTTGTACTCCTGCCACTGAGTAGTGAAGCTTGGGCCTACTTGCACTTGTACCCATTCTCATTACCTTACAATTTGAAGTATTGAAATTCATTAGCCACTTTTCTGACCACTCATGCAGACTATTTAGATCTTCCTGAAGTTTTCTACCGTTGTTCTCGTTTCTTACTTACTTCACAATCTTTGCATCATTTGCAAACACATTCATGAATTAATTTACAGACTCTGGTAGGTCATTTACATATACAAGGAACAAGAGTGGCCCTAACTGAACCCTGTGGAACTCCTCTACTAACTCTTCTCCATTCAGAAACTGAGTGTCTTACTCTAACCCTATGTTTCCTTCCTTTTTAGTAAGTTTTTATCCATTCCAAGACATTTCCACCTATTCAAGCCATTGCTTGCAGCTTCATGATAAGTCTCCCATGTGGGACAGTGTCAAATGCTTTCTGGAAGTCTAGGAATATGCAATCTGCCCAGCCCTCACTTTCATGTAAGATTTGGCTTACCTCATCATAAAATTCTAATTAGTTTGTTACTGTTGATCTACCTACTCTGAAGCCATGTTGCCTCACTGACAAAAAGTTAAAGGATTCCAAGTGAAGAGAGGTATGTTTCCTTAGTAGTTTCTCCATAACTTTGCAAACTATGCTGATCAAGGAAACTGGTCTATAGTTTAGAGCTGTATCCCTCCTTCCCTTTTTGAAGATAGGTATCATGTTCGCTTGTTTCCAGCATCTTGGAATCTCCTCTGCCTCCAGTGACTTTTTAGATATGATACTTAGTGCCACTGATACTGAGTTTGTGCATTTTTTAAGTACATGAGAGGATATATCATCAGGATCTGTAGCTTTATGGACATCTAAATCCATCAGCGCTTTTCATACATCTGTGGCTGAAAGGTTGAATTTCTCTAATACTGGCTGTGAGCTTCTATCTCTGCAATCTGAGGGGGTAGGGGTATTTTCTACTGTAAATATTGATTGAAACTCCTTGTTCAATGCTTTGCAGATCTCTTCATCCGTTTCAGTGATGCTTCCATCCTCTCTCTTTAGCCTTAAAACCTGTTTTTTTACCTTCAGTTTTCCTCTGATAAAGCGCTGGAAAAGCTTGGGATTTTCTTTAGCCTTCCTGGTGATGTCCCTTTCATAGTCTCTCTCTGCCTCTCTTATTTTAATTAGGTAATAATTTCTTGCTCTTTTGTAGGTTTGCCAGGTATTTATGTTTTTTCTCCTCCTATACCTTTTCCAGCATTTGTCTCTCCACTCCTTAGCTCTTTTACACTCATTATTGAACCATTTTTCTCTGGTTTGAATTACACCTACTTTGGTGACAGGTATGCAGCAATCTACTATCTTCCCATATTTCTCACAAAAGATGTTGTACATTTCTTGTACAGATTTGTTGTAAAATAAGGTTCTCCGGTCAATAATTGCAAAAAGCTCATTCATTTTGATGTAATCTCCTTTCGGATAGTTCCTTCTCATGTCCTCAGTGCCTCTACTCTGAGGCAGAAAATCTTCATTGATATACTCCAACAACAATTGGTGGTTCATACTCAATTCTTCCAATATCCAACACGGTATTTGTGAATACTACATAAAAGTAGTGATGGCTCATCCCCATCCCTGGCCCTCGTTGGTTCCATTACATGTTGGTATAGGAAATTCCCTTGTACGCAATCTAGGAATCTTGCCCCGAATGAGTCCTTACCACTGTGTGGGTCAAGATTTATCAAATCTATCTCTTTATGATTAAAATCTCCCATAATCAAAATCCTACATTTCCTTTCCCGTGCCATGTTAACAACTGAGATTATGACTTCAACAGTACCTATATGACTTTCCTCATAAACTTCTAGCCTATGTTGGTTCCTTGGTGGGTTATATACAACAGTTATTATAATGCTCTTTGACCCAGTATTTATGTGATCAACAAGAATTTCCTTGAACTCACTTTCTATAGCCAAGTTTATTTCTTCAACCTGAATCCTCTCACTTATGAGCAGTGCTATCCCTCCACCAGTCCTCTCAGATCTTTCAACCCTTAATATTCTGAAGCCCTTAGGAAAAACTGTAATACTGTTTATGTCCTCACTCAACTTAGTCTCTGTAATTGCTACTATATCTGCCTTACTGTTGTAAATCCTATTTTTTAATTCTACTGCCTTACCAGCTAATCCATCAGCATTTGTGTATAACAATCTTAATGAGGCCCCATCCCCTGATTTTTTGTCATTATCTTCTTTATCTCCCCATTGTCTGGAAGATCTCTGAAATGAAAATTTTTCTTCTCTTCTTCATTTCTTTCCTCATTTAACCTTCTTCCTACAAGTTTTGATCTTTCCCATATCTTCCTGTGTTCTGTATCGTCTAATGAACACTTCTTTGAATTCCTGAAGGTCTTTTAGACTGTATTTCCTCATCAATATTTCTCTACATATTCCTCCTCTCTCAAGGGTTACTTTTGTTGGTCTCTGCTTTCCCTCCCTCGAATATTTGCCGTGTGCGTGTGATTACCTAATTGTGATTACCTAATTGTGTTTACGGGAAAGAGCCCAAAGCTCGTATCTTCCCGTCTCCTGATCGGTTCCATTTTAGACTTAGTGATACTTATCATACCTGTCCTTAAAACTATGGATTGAGATAGCATTAACTACCTCCTCGCTTAGCCTATTCCAATTATCAACTACTCTTACACTGAAAAAGTATTTCCTTACATCCTGCAAAGAAGTTTTCTTACGAAGCTTCAAACTATGACCTCTAGTTCTAGAGCCAGCCATATCAAAATATCGATCCCTATCCACTCTATCATAACCATGAAGGAATTTAAAGACTGTCACCATATCCCCCCTCACTCTTCTAGCTTCCAGTGATGGTAAGTCTAATTCCCTCAGCCTCTCATCATAACTGAGATTGCGTATTTCTGGCACCAGTTTCGTGGCATGTCTTTGAACTTTTTCAAGCTTAGCTATGTGCTTTTTCAAGTGCGGATTCCAAAAGGGGGCTGCATATTCGAGTTTTGGCCTCACATAGGTTACATAAATATTTCTGAATATTTCCTTGTCCATGTGCCTGAAGGCTACCCTTACATTTGATAAGAATGCATATGCTGCCCTTACTATGCCATTTATATGTATTTCTGGAGACAAATGTGCCAGTATGTTTACTCCTAGATCTCTCTCATTTTCTGTCTCTTGAAGTTGTACTCCAGCCACCGAGTAGTCAAGCTTGGGCCTTCTTGCACTTGTACCCATTCTCATTACCTTACATTTTGAAGTATTGAATTTCATTAGCCACTTTTCTGACCACTCATGCAGATTATTAAGATCCTCCTGAAGTTCTCTACCATTGTTCTCGTTTTTTACTTTCTTCACAATCTTTGCATCATCTGCAAACATATTCATGAATGAATTTACAGACTCTGGTAGGTCATTTACATATACAAGGAACAAAAGTGGCCCTAAAACTGAACCCTGTGGAACTCCACTACTAACTCTTCTCCATTCAGACACTGAGTGTCTTACTCTAACCCTCTGTTCCCTTCCTTCTAAGTAAGTTTTTATCCATTCCAAAACATTCCCACCTATTCTAGCCATTGATTGCAGCTTCCTAATAAGTCTCCCATGTGGAACAGTGTCTAACGCTTTCTGGAAGTCTAGGAATATGCAGTCTGCCCAGCCCTCTCTTTCCTGTAAGATTTGGCTTACCTCATCATAAAATTCTAATAAGTTTGTTACTGTTGATCTACCTTCTCTGAAGCCATGTTGCCTCACTGACAAAAAGTTGAAGGATTCCAAGTGAAGAGAGATATGTTTCCTTAGTAGTTTCTCCATAACTTTGCAAACTATGCTGGTCAAGGAAACTGGTCTATAGTTCAGAGCCGTAGGTGTGTGTGTGTGTGTGTGTGCTTATAAAAGAGTACAGACATGAAAATTGTGTTAGATTTCGATGGTTCTTTCTTTATTGTCTTTCTCAAACAATAAAGACTAGGCAATGCACGTATGATAACTTCATATTTGGGGTCAGGTTTCGATTCCTGATGAGATGACACTTCTAAGGATATTACTTGCTAAGCCCAGGTTTTTTTTTTCCTGGATATAGACGCACTGGCTATATAATGTGGTTTTCTATTGACCCTCCAATACGCTTAAAGTTGATGATTCTCCTATTAAGGCCGGTACGAGAATCTTCATCCTATACTGACTCTACTTTTCATATAGTAAGTGTGACTCATTCCAATTCCTATTATGACCATATTCCCTAACGTGCCTAAAGATAGGAGAAATTTCTTGGCCATACCGGTGTGGGAAAGAAGTATATTTATTATTATTATTATTATTATTATTATTATTATTATTATTATTATTATTATTATTATTATTATTATTATTATTATTATTATTATTATAAGTCGTAGTAGTAGTAGTAGTAGTAGTAGTAGTAGTAGTAGTAGTAGTAGTAGTAGTAGTAGTAGTAGTAGTAGTAGTAGTAGTAGTAGTAGTATTTTATATAGCTATTTTCTTACAATGCATATTGATTTATTATTTATAGGCTGCAAGATATTCTCGTCGAATTCTGTGTGTTTAATCATAATTTGATGTAATTGAAATTGCTAGCTAAGCCATTTCCCAAGTGAAAGGACTCCTGAGCCTGCGGACTTTCTTCCTGAATTGTTCTTAACCGCGTGTGTGTGTGTGTATATATATATATATATATAATATATATATATATATATATATATATATATATATATATATATATATATATATATATATATATATATATATATATATAATACATGATGTTTAACACCTAATCGCTAACTTTTAGTATGGTAATTGTAACTTACCTCACATTTTCAGACATTCGCCCTATATATCTATATTAATAAAAGCAATTTCACATAATTTGTAATTATTTACTATCTTTTTTACTCTCTATATATGCTTCTGTAAGATGAATTCATAAAGTTTTCCTCGGATTAACCTTTTAGTGAATTACTTGTAGAATATATCAGTTGTTTTGCCCTCTAAGCGAAATGTTTACCCATGTTATATACAACAGCATTACTATGTAGGCAAAGATTAATCGCCTGGGATATATATATATATATATATATATATATATATATATATATTATATATATATATATATATATATATATATATATATATATATATATATATATATATATATATATATATATATATATATATATATATATATATATATATATATATATATACTTTGGAGTGCTCATAATCTATATATAGCCTCCATTTTGAATGACGTGATTTGTATTAGACTGCAAAGGTCGTATCCCTTTAATAATTCAGTGATGTGATGAGGGAGTCATTCTGCAAATGGCTTCTTTAGTTTATTGTCGTAATTATGTCATTATTACACATTTAAATGGCTCCTGTGTACATTTCTTGTTGACGGGTGACATATGCGCCCGAGTGTTCTTTACTTCTCCTCTTGCTGGGTTGCTATCGGGTTTGCCAGATTCTCACGGTTTTGATGTTTTCACTCGTCTTTGGCAATTATTTTCGCCTGGTAGTTTTCAAAGCCATGTGCAAGATATTTTGAAGTAATTATGTTTTAAGGAATATTATCAAATTGGAGCCTGATCATTTCTCTTTAAAGCAAACGGTATGCGATCTTGTACTGAAGGGCGTGAGAGTTAGTAGGTGGCAGGTCCTGGAAGCCAGCATGGTCGTGGCCAACGTATATACTGTATATATTCCAGTTGGACATAAGCTGCGATACTGTAGAGATCAAGAGTTCTTATAACATAAATGTAACTAAATGTCATAAGGTGATATAATGACATTAAACAGAAATTGTTCATCCACGTAAATATTATTA
>JAXCGZ010020763.1:182500-187500 GCA_037179515.1 Halocaridina rubra
CATTCCTGATGTCATACTCATAAAAAGAAAGAAAAAAAGAGAAGGGTCATTAACGAGTCTGATTGCCTTAGATTCAACCCTATCAAGGAGATAACTATATGAGAAAGCACCCCAGATGTGCGGGCAGTATTCTAAGAAGGGACGGATAAGACCTTCATAGATTTTAAGTAACTGTTAAGAGGAAAAACAGTGACGAAAACGAAAGAGAACCCCCCCCCATTTTTTGGACGAAGATTTAGAAATTTGGATTATGTTCTTCCTCCAAGACTAGTTAGAAGATATCTCGATTCCCAATATGTTAATAGCATATTAAAAAGGTACATTTCGTTAGTTTCGAAGACAATAGGGCTATCGGAAGGAGAAGGTAAAGAGATAGCTAGAAACGGTGTCTTGGGGGCATTAAATTAAACTAGATTTTGGGTGCCCGACTCAGATACCCTCTGCAAGTCGGAGTTGAGAGAAGAAGAAAGAGTGATACGAGACTCATTACGAGTAGCAGGTGAAGGTTGTGATGAAATGGCATAGGAAATATGAAGGGTAGATTCGTCGTATGTGTGATATGTTTATATCTCTACATTTATTATTATGCCTATTCAATTTAATGTTAGTGAAATTTATATCTGTTTTATGGTCTCTGTGTGTATATATGTTTATTGTGTGTAAATACGAGAATACAACCATTTGTTTGAGTGTGTATATGATATGCATCTGCTAAGATATATATATTTCCTTTACGTATTATCATGATTGTCTGTGCATTTTTTTTTATTATAAGTGTACCTAAATGTCTGTTGACAGTACGGTAGAGAATTTTATGCATTCATCTGTTTACCTTTCTTTGTGCGTGAGTCAGTGTTTTCTGAGCTTTTATCTATTTATCCCCATATATCAGTGTGTATTTCATATATATATATATATATATATATATATATATATATATATATATATATATATATATATATATATATATATATATATATATATATATATATATATATATATAAGGTAGGCCTACCTATCACTATATCTATCTATCTATCTTTATCTCTCCGTTTCCGCCTTACCCAAGAAATAGGTTAGTGAGCTCTACAAATTCGGGTTGGAAAAAAAAGAGGAAATTGGCAGTTCAGTGACCAATCGTCCGAACGTAAAACAATAGCCTTGACGTCCCTTCTCGACGATTTCCGGTCGGTCAACAGTGGCGTTTCGCTTGACCGAATCGGAGGAGTTTAAAAGAAAGATACGTTGAGGTTTATTATTATTATTATTATTTATTATTATTATTATTATTATTATTATTATTATTATTATTATTATTACTTAACCTCATTTCTTAGAAGGTTGGAGACTGATCAACCCTACCAATGGACGAGAAAGTGAATTGGGTGTCAGTTGTTCTGTCGTCTCCTAGCCTCTGACAGCTGGGCAAGTATAATGACATCAGAAACTGGAGACCTCTTTTGGAACCAGCTGCATCATTAGCGCAGGCTCTGGAAGAGACCGACAGGTGTCTATGGTGAAGTTGTGATGCTAAAACTACTAACACTACAATTATCATTATTATTGTTAAAACAAATGCAATGCAAAACCGCATTTCAAATGTCTTCAAATAGTCTCTTTTTCTTGTCGGGAATCGAACCTGGGTACTCAAGACTAACTCGCCACAGCTTTGTTCGCTGGATTATAGTGGATTAACCTGTGGCGCTCTAGTCGAGAATTCCAAGGTTCGATTCCTGACAAGGAAGGAAGATTATATGAAAATTATTATTATTATTATTATTATTATTATTATTATTATTATTATTATTATTATTATTAGTAGTAGTAGTAGTAGTAGTAGTAGTAGTAGTAGTAGTAGTAGTAGTAGTAGTAGTATCAAATCAAATCAAATCAAAACATTTATTTCCATTTTGTACAATGGTTATTCAACATTAATAGTAACTTATAAGTAGACATGTAATTAAACTAATAAATAAGAGGGTTAGACATATAGTTAAATTAAATGTAGCTTTCATAGAAAATAATAATGCTGTACTAAAAATGTTAACAATAATGTTAATAATAAAGTAGTAAGTATGCCACTAGATACAGGATCGTTATTATCGGCATCATTTCCATATTTGCTTCCTTACAATGAGAATAATTAGTTCTTAATGAGCAGCAACTATTTGTCCAAAAGAAAACTATATAGTTTGCCTTTGAAAGCTGTGAAGGAGGATGCATTTTTAAGATGTTCTGGAATATTATTCCAGAGTGTTGGCCCTTGATAGTGATCATCTTTGAACCTGCTTCTGTGTTTGTTCTGTGAATAAAGAGCTCACTGCTCTGTCTTGTGTTGGTTCCCCTTATATCCCTGACTGTTTTTAAATCAAATAGCCAGCTAGGATAATGATGGTCCAAAATTTTGAATACAAAAACCTAAATAGCATAAGCAATCTTATTTTCTGCCCGCAGCCACCCAAGTTTATTGAGAGCTGGTGTGATGTGGTCATATTTTCTTATTCCTCCCAGGGCAACTCGAGCTGCAAAATTAATAAGCTTCTGTATTCTGTTTATCTGAATCTTAGTGGTAGATCCCCAAACAGTTGTGCAGTAATTAATGTGACTTAGGGCTAGAGATTCAACAACAGTTATTCGAGTGGTAGTCTCAAAATTGTCTTTTATACGTGATAAGTACATTAATGTTCCTGTAACCTTTTTGCATACTTTATCTATGTGGGAATCAAACAACATGTGGTTATCAAAGTGAATTCCTAGGTTTTTGACTGTTTTGCTAGGTGTGATAATATTATCGCAAAAATTAATTGTTGTGTTTTCTGGAATTTGTGCTATGTAGAACCTTGAACCAATAAATATGCACTGTGTTTTACTCTCGTTAATTAACAGCCCAATTTCTTGGAAATAGGTTTTAATTTTTGATAAGAGTGTTTTCTGCTCTTAAAGTTAGCTCTTGGAGGTTATTAATATCACCACAAAGGAGTAGTTGAGTGTCATCTGCATATTGTACGACTAGACAGTCAGAAATGAAAGAAGATAGATCATTTACGTAAATGGAGAAGAGGATAGGACCAAGTACTGATCCCTGTGGAACACCAAATGATACATCCTTTGGCACAGAGATAATGTTGTTAAGACGTATGGACTGTTTACGATTAGATAGATACTCGCTAAACCAGCTTGGATCAATATTTAAGTTAATACATTTACTTAAAAGAATTTCATGGTTTACACTGTCGAAGGCTTTTGATAAGTCTAACAAAATTAGTATAGATATTTTTTTCATATCTATATTATTATATATACTATTCGTAACTTTAAGCAGTACAGTTTCCGTCGAGAGTAGTAGTAGTAGTAGTAGTAGTAGCAGCAGTATTAGTGCCCAGGGCTATTCAATGACCATACCCTTCTCTGCATAATCCTTGACTCACATTGAGTAACTGGCGGTCTTGAACTTAAATAACTTTTCCCCCACTCATCCCACCCTTTAATTTTGGTTCCCACAAAGTCATTCAACCGGCGAATCTGGTAACTTAACCTTTGCTCCCGATAGGAGATGCCAATTAGGATTTTTATTTGTCGGTTTATTTGCTCGTTTTTTTTTTTAATGAATTGTTCATACTTTTATTGACTGAGTTTTCTTTAATTTTTATGAAATATTTATGGTGTTTTATAGTTAGAATATAGTGTACTGTTCATGGATGATGATGATGAGATAATGATTATTATTATTATTATTATTATTATTATTATTATTATTATTATTATTATTATTATTATTATTATTATTATTATTATTATTATTATTATTATTATTATTTGTCTTTTACAATCCTTTTTCGCTTCCATTCTATCTACAGTTATTATATTGATTATCTGAAGAATGTTTACTATATTTTGCTAATGTTTCATATAAATATCACTGGCAGCATTATTTCTATTTGTGAAGTATTTATTATAAATTCTTACACCGCTCCGTTTCAATGTGGAAACTAGATTATGTTTGTATATATGCTAACAAAGACATAGGAATACTCAGAGTCAGTTTATGAAACTTTACCTTGAAACTTTGTTTCTTATCCCGAAAATATAGATGTTATAAAACACTGGAATTATATTCATCCAGATCCCATATACGAATGCTGATTCGTGCACAATCGTATAGAAAATGGTAGCCTATATTTTGAATCCTTCTTCTTCTTCTTCTTCTTCTTCTTCTTCTTCTTCTTCTTCTTCTTCTTCTTCGTACTGCGATAAGGAGAGACATTTTTCCCTTGATCATGAATATAACTTATAGTTTTTATGTCATTTCTCATCCCTCTGAATTCACATCTCACATTATATCGCATTTTTTTCATGTTGTTGCATTTTTCTCAGTCATCCTTTAGTATGTTTCAAAATTACATCGTCATTCTGAAATGAATGGAGGAGGCTAGTCGATGTTGGCGAACCTACATGAAAATGGTAAAATATGTGACCCTGAGGATCTTTGTCTTATATAATTAATGCTTGGTTTTGCTAAGAGAGCAGCTATATTTATTGTAGTTGCTTTAGTATTCTCTCTCTCTCTCTCTCTCTCTCTCTCTCTCTCTCTCTCTCTCTCTCTCTCTCTCTCTCTCTCTCTCTCTCTCTCTCAAAAATGTTGCATTGTTCGTTAAGTATTTGTTGGTCATTTGGACTTCCTATGTGCTGAAACTATCATATTGTTGTCACGAGGTAAAGGTCATCGAAAACAAGCAAGCTACTGGGAGGAAACTGGATCTTAGTACTGCTGAGAAAAAAGAGAGGGGGGAACTGGTTTGAAGACTCTCTCTCTCTCTCTCTCTCTCTCTCTCTCTCTCTCTCTCTCTCTCTCTCTCTCTCTCTCTCTCTCTCTCTCTCATCGTAGCCAATTCTACTATGATCTGATTCCAATTTGGTTCAAGGAGAACAACTGCTAAAGTTGACCTTCTTGCGCAGCCCCTTCATCTCTTTGAGTCAAGTTCAAGAGTTCGCCTGGTGTA
>JAXCGZ010020763.1:197500-202500 GCA_037179515.1 Halocaridina rubra
AAATTTCTCTTGAAAAGAGCTTACTGCTCAGAGACTTAACTCTTCGAGGAATGAGAGAATGAAGATGTTATGGTTTATGTTTAGTGCTCAGCTGTATATTTCCTTTAGCAAATGAACCTGCTGCTGAGAGCCTAGGCACTTCGGGGAATGGGGGCGATATTGGGGGTTGTGAGTAGTACCCTGATTTAAATCTCCCCAGAAATAGGAGGTTATTCTTAAGACACTTGGCTTTTCAGGTGAATGGGGGGAGATATTACATATTCATGTTAGTTTTCATAAGTAAATTTCTCCATAGCAAAGAAGTTTGCTGCTCAGATGCCTAGTTACTCTGTCGATTTTTTTTTTTTGTAGTACTAGGATTATTTAATTTTCATTTGATATTGTGAACTTGCATTGGATGAATTAATTCTAGTGTAAGCTTGTTAACATTTTGTTACAGTTGGAGAAGAAGAAGATGAACACAGTCACTTTCTGCTTAACGATTCGCTTCTTCGGAGGAGATTTTTTAAGTCTTTTAGAAATGATTCATATGTAAATTCGTATTTTGGCAATTGTATTACATGGAATATTCTTTATGAATTTGTCTTGCGAATTTCCTTCCCTGTTACCTACCATTTGTGTAATCTCTCTCTCTCTTAACAAACTTCGTCTGAAGCGTATTTTTATTTGTCTTACGAATAGGTTTCTTTGTAAAAGCGTAAATATATATATATATTATATAATATATATATATATATATATATATATATATATATATATATATATATATATATATATATAAATATTGCCTCTGCAAGCTTTTCCCGCAAACATTCTTACAAATTTTATCCTACTTGTATACTTCTATGTAAAATTATCTTATTAATTTCTTCTTTGTAGACTCACCTGACAAACACTTGCCTTACCTGTATTCCTTCTCATAAACTCGTTTTACAGGTAGCCTGCCTTGTAAACTTGTTTCACTTGAAAGTCTTCCTTGTAGGCTCGTTTTACTTATAGTCTTCTTTTTTAAATTCGTTTTACTTCTTCCTTCCTTGTAAACTCGTCTTACTCATATTTCTGCCCTATAAACTTAGCTTTAATTATAGTCTTCCTTTAAACATATTATTCATTGTAAACCTCTTTTTACTTATTTCTTTCATGTAAACTCATCTTATTATATTTTGTCATGTAGACTCCTCCTATTTATATTTTCTCTTGTAAACTCGTCTTATTCATATTCTTCATGAAAAACTCTCCCTCCCTACTTATATTCCTCCTTATGTATACGTCTTACGAATGTTCTTCATAGTAAATTTATCTTATTCATATTCTTCTTGTAAACCTCGTCTTTTATATAATCTTCACCGTAAATATGTCTTATTGATTTTGAGTGTATCCTTGTTTTCCATATATTTTTCCTCATTAACTAATTTTTGCATATTATTCCTTGTAGTCTGTTACTTGCAAACTCTGTTTGCAAGTGATTTTACAGACTGCAGTAAACTCTCACGTAAACTCCAGCATGCAAATGTAAACCCGTCCTCTGTAAGCTTTTCCCTTTTGGTTTAAATAATTCTGTTATAAAACTTCCATTTAGACTCATTTGTAAACACATCATTGTAATGCCCTTTTTTTTATTATATCTTCTAAATAAAGACATTTATGTAATATTATCGTAAGCTTTTGCTAGATGGAAGTCTGCTGTCCAAGTAAGGCATTGAGCTTCCTCTGCCTCCCATAGCTCATTTTCTCTGTCTCTCGTACTCGGCATTTTCTTATTTCTCTCTCCTGGGATGGGCGACAAGACTAGCTTCTCCGTACGACCATGTGTCATAAAAGTCAACTAAATAGAGAGGAGCGAGGGGACTGGGGAATTTCCCCTTTTCGTACTTCCTCCAAAGAAAAGATAAAGTACAAGTGTTGGCTCTGATAGGATACTTCCAACCAGATCCTTAACAAGACACTGAGTAACTGTAGGTAAATGGTTGAGGACAGAACGAGAAGAAACTATAGGAGACTGGCTGTATGTTTGTGAGAAGGGAGATTATTGAGCTCGCACTGAATGGAATACAGTTGAAAGGTAATGTCATTATGGTCAATAAATGTGTAGTTTGATCAGGGAACTCCCCTTGCAATATGCTTTACGGCCTTTGCAGATATATATACGTAGATCATAAATTTTTTTTTGTCTCGGTAATAAAATGCTCTTATGATGCTTTATATGAATAGAAATAATTTATAAACATCCTCTTAAGAGTTTTTTAACGTTAACATATTAAATAACTTCATTTCTCATTAATTTATGAACTCAATAAATGGTGAATAAACTGCTGTCTTTAAAATTATTATATACTGATTTTTTCTAATTTTTAAATGCACTTGCGTTGTAAATAACATTATTTTTTTTTTTTACAATACTTCATTATCCCTGTTCCAGCAGAACTCAGTATATAGTAAATATCCCTTCGTTTGTACATTATGCTGTGTTATTTTATTTCAAAAAATTCCTCTATACCTCATTTTCAACACTCTTATAATAATTCCACTTTGAAAATTACATACCTCTGTCATTTAGTCACTGTACTTTCTCAGTGTAAGCCATATCATGTAAACTATTCACCCTAAAACTTTTTTTTTACTTTGTAAACTTGTATTTTGTTTCCTATATTCAAAGATATATGTGTAATCTCTCGCAGTGGATATAAATCTGGGTAATTTCTCTCTTTTCTTTTATATTTTGTGATTTTCTCTTGTAAACTCTTTTGAGAGCTCTCACAGTATTCCTTTGATTGTCTATACGTGCGTAAATTCTCAGAACTACGCTTAGAAACCCTATTTATGAGTTTCTGTCGCACTTTCTTATTGCCTTAACACACTCGTTATTGCTTGTAATATATATATATATATATATATATATATATATATATATATATATATTATATATATATATATATATATATATATATATATATATATATATTGTTGTATGTAGTAGCAGACTCTTTAACATTTGCTTCTAATTGTATTTACCCACAAACTTTGCAAATTCCTATTTTGTAGACTTTCGTAAACTCGGATTCATTTTGCATAAGCTCTCTCGTTTTATTTACTAAACTTTCTTCATTAATCTCATATTTCTTATATTTGCTCTATTTTGACTTTTACGCTAAACTTTATGTTGTATAAACTTAGCATCTTACTTCTAAACTTCCTTGAATGCTCTCTCTTGTAGACTTATATTTGCACTGACACTGCAACTTATAAAGTCTCCTATACTGTGTGAATGTAAATGGGGCTGTAAAGAAACGTCCTTCAGTATCTCACACTGCTGGGTATATTTGACCGAGACCAAGTTCTATGGTCTGTTTGATCACACTCTAAGCAGGACTTTGCAGATATCTCTCGAGTTTATTACCTCCATAGTACATGTATAAGTTTGTTTATTGTAGATTTTCCTGAATTGGGTTTTGTGTGCCTCTCTCTCTCTCTCTCTCTCTCTCTCTCTCTCTCTCTCTCTTCTCTCTCTCTCTCTCTCTCTCTCTCTCTCTCTCTCTCTCTCTCTCTCTCTCTCTCTCTCTCTCTCTCCTCTCTCTCTCTCTCTCTCTCTCTCTCTCTCTCATTCTTTTTCCGGATTTGATTTTTGCTAGTTTACTGTAAGTTCATCAACCTCAACAGCACCTATTATAGGCTGTAGAATGAGTATGAAGCTTTGCTCTCCCTCGTCATTGCATTTGTTTTACTCGTACGCACAAACACACATTCGCAGAGGTATACTTAAAGACAATGAGTTTTTCATATGGCAGTATATTCTAACAGAATCTAAATTACACACATACACACGCACACACACGCGCTCACACAAGTTTGGTTAAAAAGGAAAAGGGCTTCAAATGACTTTCATATTTCCGTAGAGTCTAGTTTTACTACATTTACCAAATGCTCTACAAAAAAACATTTCGTTGCAGGTTTTAAGAAATAAAAAAAAATAACTTTTCTACGATAGCATACCAAATAAACTAGAAATACTGATCTCTAATTAAATGCAAGTTAGTTTGGGGGTGACTTCGGCACTTCAGGTAACAAACTTTGTAACTTAATCAGGTGATGGAAATATCGATATTTTTTTTTTTTTTTTAAATGTAACACCAGCATAGGCAAGAAAATTGCCCTCATCAGACCCGGACACCAAGAAAACATAGAGATGAAGAAAAAGAAAAAGGTTAAGACAAGGCAGAAATAAGGTCATGATTCACAATAGGAAAATGACAGACTTAGAGAATAGTCGACGTATTGAGGATCTAGAGATATGGCAGGATTAGGCCCTGAAATGACGATAAATCCGCTTTTTTGAAGGAAGATAAATTATAAGAATTAGGAAAGACAGAAGGAGGGAGAGAGTTCCAGAGTCTGGAGGTAAATGGGAAGAAGCAGTCACTACACCGACATATCTGCAAGCTACAAATCTCCACGCAGTACCTGTGAGACGAGGCTGCTTGGTGAGTGTTACGCTGCCTCGGCAGTGGGAAAGTGAGGCAACTCTCCAACTCATCAGAGCAGCTATGGAAGCAGTAGCAATAGAAAAGAGAAAAGAATGATACCTTCTTGCTAGGAGAAAGAGAATCCAGATTAAAAGTAGGGGAAGGATCTTTGATTCAACCCTATCTAGGAGATAACTATAATGAGAAGCATCCCAGATGTGTGAGCAGTATTCATAGCATGGACAGATAAGATCCTTACAGAATTTAAGTTATTAGGAAGAGGAGAAGTAATGAAAACGAAACAGAACCCCCGATTTTTTGGATGCAGATTAAGAAAGTTAAGAGGGTAAATTTCGTTAGTTTCAAAGACAATAAGGCTATCGGGATTAGAAGATAAAGAGTTAGCCAGAAACTGTGCCGTACACCCGAAATATAACTAAATTTTGCGTGCCCCTCTCAGATATCCTCTGCAAATTAGAGTTGAGAGTAGAGTAAAGAGTGATACGAGACTGAATACGATTAGCAGATGAAGGTTGTGAA
>JAXCGZ010020763.1:212500-217500 GCA_037179515.1 Halocaridina rubra
AGAGGTTAGAGCAATAGGATGGTAGTTGGGAGGAATAGAGTGGTCACCCTTCTTAGGAATAGGTTGAACTAACGTATGCTTTCAAGAAAAAGGCTAGACACTGGTTAAGAGAATGAAGCAAAAAAGAAAGCAAAGCACGGGAGCCAGTTAATCTGCAAACTCCTTAAGGAAACTTGCAGAGATACCATCGGGTCCGGGTGCCTTGTTCGTCTTTAGAGTGCGAAGAACCTTATGGAGTTTGCGTAAAAAAAGAATAAGGGAGGGCATATGGTTAGAGAAGGGTAAAGTAAGAGGTACAGGTGCACTGGAATTGCTTATGGAAGAGTTGGCAGAAAATGAGAGTCAAAGAGAATGGCTTTGTCAGTGGGAGAAAAAACTATAGAACCATCACTGCGAATGAGCGGGAGAAAGCTTGAGTTGCTGCAGTTATTGGAGAACTTTTTGGCTAGAGACCAGACACAGTTATCAGTGGGAAAGGAGTAAAGGTCATCAACTTTCTTTCTTAAAAAGGAAACTTTAGACCTTCGAATCTGAGCTGTGCAGCAATTCCTAGCTGTAATAAAAGCAGAGCGAGTTAAATCAGTAAGTTAGGCTTGGTATAACTGGTATACCCGATCCGATCCCAGGCCTGATTAGCTTCGGAACAGGCACGGTCAAACTAAAGATTAGGGAGAGAAAGAGTTTTCAAAGAGGAGGGGATGGACACCTCCATTCCCACGGTTATGATCTTGGCAACTTTTAGAGCACCTGATCAGGGTTGCGGGTCCAAAAGCAGGAGTCATGCCATGGAAAGTCAAAGAAAAAGCTACGCAAACCATTGCGTTGGGTAAGTTCAAGGTGCCAAATGTAGCACTGAGTAGGAGGAATTGATGTAGGGGGAGCGAAAATGGAAAAGATTGATATTGAAGAGTGCTCAGGTATATCAAGAGGGGAAAGCACTTACTAAGAGTAGTTAGAAGGATTGGAGGTAAAAAAAAATAGGTCAAAATTATTGGCTGCATGTTCGTTGCGATCGGGAAAGTGAGTGGGATGTTTGATAATGTGCTCTAGATCGTGATTAATAGAGGAACAAAGGCCCCAGTTCCTCCCACATCAGTGTGAGAAGAATGAAGCCTCTCACTGTGGTGTATATTGAAGTCTCCCATATAGAGAACTTCAGCATGAGTGTGAATATAGCAAGAACTCGTGGCAAGAGGACAGATATACACAGGACACAAAGTCAGTGGAGTTAGGAGACCAGTAGCAGAAGCAAAGATATATAGTTGTAGTCGAGAGACAGATCTCTCCTTTTTTATATAAGGCTTCGTTATGGAATGCTTATATTGAACAGGTTCTCTCTCTCTCTCTCTCTCTCTCTCTCTCTCTCTCTCTCTCTCTCTCTCTCTCTCTCTCTCTCTCTCTCTCTCTCTCTCTCTCTCTCTCTCTCTCTCTCTCTCTCTCTCTCTCTCTCTCTCTCCTCTGTACGCTTTCATACCAGAATATAATTATTGTAAGTCTAGCTTCCTTATTCTTGCAGTTTTCAGATGTATATTATGCATACATACATACATACATACATACATGCAGACGGACCACCCAACCCATCCATCCTTGCTTGAACTTTATGCTTTTACTTGAAATAAGTATTGAGTATGAAAGTAGGGAAATATATTGAAAATATCGTAAGATTTATAATATTTTCATTACCAAAGGAAACAGACAGATACATATTCATTTATTCATTATGCCAATAATAGTGTCCATTCTTTGTAACGTTGATTGTGAGTTAGTGTGTTTGTTTATTCCCACCGCAGCGCACATGACAATAGCATGTCGTCATCAAGGGAGGGGGAAATATATTCCCCAATTGTTTTTTTTTTCAATTTTATTTTTATGAAATACAGCATTGCCTTTGCAACACCATCCTGCATCGTTTTAGTAATGTATTGTTTACCTTATTTTCAGTAATAGCGCAACAATCTCCCTATATATATATATATATATATATATATATATATATATATATATATATATATATATATATATATATATATGTATATGTGTGTGTGTGTGTGTGTGTGTGTGTGTGTGTGTGTTTGTGTGTATGTGTGTGTGTTTGTTTTTCTTAATATGATACTTATGAATTTGAAGACATTCCTCTATTTCATTATTTGTCCAAAACGGTTTTATTATTATTATTATTATTATTATTATTATTATTATTATTATTATTATTATTATTATTATTATTATTATTATTATTATTATTATTATTACTGAATCCCGAATGTATGAAGACCCTATTCCAGCATCATAGACCTTGTACTCTGAATGGTGTACTCCGTTAGTAGTGGCTACAGCGCGAGTAACTCCAACACTGCTTCTTATGCCCAAGTGACTTTGAGGAGAGTAGCTACTCGTACCTGTACTAACCACCTTGGGAAGTCCAACTATAACATGTTTTAGTTCTTTAATTATAGCTTTTTTTTTTTTTTGAAATAGATGAAGGCATTGTTGTTTCAGCAGAAGACTGTTGGAATTGACAGATATTTTTGTAGTCAAAGGATATATATATATATATATATATATATATATATATATATATATATATATATATATATATATATATATATATATATATATATATATATATATATAGGTTGATATAATCTTGTACACTCTTTCTCACCAGATGGAGACATGTATATACAGTGATGGCTGTTACCCAGAATATTATAGGAGTTTCTGGGGATGTATTGATTTATGTTATCTTGCATAAATATTTATACAGTGATAATTTTAATACAGAAGGTTACAAGAATGTTCACATATTTATGTTTTTCTGGATATTTCCTTGATGTGATTTTGTGTATATATTTTACCGAAAAGGAATTGCTATGCAGTGTTGACTAATACTTTAACGCCTACAGATATTGGCGGGTATTCTTGATATGGAGTGATATTTCTGTGACAGTGATTTTGTATACGTTTCCCTCCAGTGGAAATATTTATGAAATGCTAACTTTTGACTGAGAAAATGACGTAAACTGACATATGGTATTTGCAATATCTAGGGTTATTTCATTGATAAAATCTTGCGCAATTATTTCACAAAGGTAGAAATATTCATGCAATTCTGTCTTTTGTTTTGGAGATTGCAGCAACTGGCAGATATTATTGTTCTTAGATGTAATAATGCTCTTGTTTTTCACCAAGTGGAGATATTAATGCAGTGTTTTCTTTTACCTGGAAGATTATAAATACTTTTTATTTCTGGGAATATATCCTAGATATGATCTTAAAAGCATTTGTCACCAAGTGGCAATATTTTTGCAGTACTAATTTTTACTCAGAAGATTAGAATACATGGCAGATATTCTGATGTTTTGGTCGTGTGATCATGGGCAAATATAATATCAAGTACATATATTTATGTAGTGGTGACTCATACCTTGAAGATTACAAGATTTGCATATAGTCTAAACATAGCCTCGAAGGATATTTTCTAGTTGGAGTCTTGCTCATATTTCTTCTGCCAAGGGAAAATATTTATGTAATAATGACTATTACCCAGAAGATCAAAAGAGTTTCTGTGGATAGTTCTTATAAGTGCTATTCCATAACTATTTATGCAATGCCAATTTTAGTACAGAAGGTGAGGCAGATCTTCTTGATTCCAGGGGATATTTCCTTAATGTGACACTGTGTACACATCCTACCAAATAGATATGTATACGCTTTGCTTATTTATTATTTAGAAACCTGTAGTAAATTTTTGATGATTAATTATATTTCTTTGGCATAATCTTTCATATGTTTCTCTCCAGTAGGAAATATTTAACCAGTTCTGACCTTACCTAGAAGTACAGGAATTTTTGCTGATTATATTAATATTTGGAGATATTCCTGTTATGTCACTTGTCAAGTGGAAATATTTATGTGGATTTATATCTATTATCGAGGGGGAAAGCATTCTTCGTGGTTGGATTTCAGGACTTTAATATTTTACATAGAGTTCACAGTCGAAGAAAATGGTTTGTGGTAGTCTCTCTCTCTCTCTCTCTCTCTCTCTCTCCCTCTCTCCTCTCTCTCTCTCTCTCTCTCTCTCTCTCTCTCTCTCTCTCTCTCTCTCTCTCTCTCTCTCTCTCTCTCTCTCTCTCTCTCTCTCTCTCTCTCTCTCTCTCTCTCTCTCTCTCTATCTATCTATCTATCTATCTATCTATCTATCTATCTATATATATATATATATATATATATATATATATATATATATATATATATATATATATATATATATATATATATATACCTTGGCTGTTTTCCCCTTTATTTTGGGGATAGCCGACATCAAAGAAAGAAAACAATAAGGGGAGTACTTTGCTCTATGGGCAATGACAAGGGAGCTAGCGACCGTTCAGATGGCACTGCTGGAGTGCCACAGCCCATCCTCCCGGCTCTTCCACAACCTGTGTCGCTTCACAACTGCCAACTCCCCTACTGTCCATACCACAGGGCTACCTCTGTAAGATGCAGCCCCATGGTAACAGCAGATGCCCATCAGAGCTGCATCACAATCGCTCGCCACTCATTCCTATTTCTAGCACGCTCACTTGCTTCCCTCACATCCATCCTCCTATCATTTAGGGCTCTCCTTACTCCATCCATCCACCCAAACCTAGGCCTCCCTCTAGCATTTCTCCCATCAACTCTCGCATTCATCTCCTTTTTCAGCAATCTTTCATCATCCATCCTTTCCACTCTGGCTGCAATTTCTCTCCTCACACCCGTTCTTGCTCTCACCACTTCATTCCTCACCCTATCCAACCGAGATACACCAGTCATACTCCTCAGGCATTTCATCTCAAACACATTTATTCCGTTTCTCACTTACATTCATACCCCATAACTCTGATCCATACATCACAGTTGGCACAACCACTTTCTCATACAAAACTTTCTTAGCATTTGTTTCCAACCTTCTATTCTTCATCACTCCTTTCAATGCACCCAATGCTTTACAT